>VXAD01012860.1:299134-474612 GCA_013399195.1 Dicrurus megarhynchus
TTATTGTTTGAGAAAGTCTGCTGTCTCATCAGTCTTAGTTTAAAGAGAGAGAGCATTTTTCCTTGGAAGAATGTATCCTATTGGACACAGGCACAGCATTTACGTACATCTTCAATGTAGCCTGAATAATAATCCAGTTCTGAGAAGAAAAGAGGATATAAATGACTTCTTTACTTTTGAGAGATGAGAGACAGGGATGTTTTAAAAAATGTGTTGTTCTTTCCTCCTGGGTTTTCTGGAGTGAGAAGTTTCCCTTTCTTCTTATTTCTGTCCAAGTTTTTCTTCCTTGTGTCTTCTCTTTCCCCCCAAAGATAATACTTTAAGGGTTTGGACAGTGTATTTTTCCCTTGATTTTTTCTTCCTGTTTTGGCACTGTCAAATATTTGCACCACTATCTACTTTTTAGTTTAATTCAGTAAGAAATTTAGTGTGCTGAGTATTCTGGTTGTGATTTTTCTGCCAGTTCATTCAGTAGTTTCAAGAGAAACTTTCTCATTTGTAGCATCGCACCCTGATTTGCCTTTCTTTGCTGAGCTGACACTATCACAATGGGACAGTTAACTAGCTTTAGATGGTAGAGAACAAGCTAAAGCTCTCGCAGTCAGTGGAGAGCAGAACACAGAGCTTATAGAGGATCAGCCACGCTCTGAAGACTCTGCTCTCCTTCTCCCTCCCCATGGGAGGGTTCCAATGCTCTGCTGATATGCCAGGAGCAAGGTGTGATGAATCGGGACCAATGAGTCTCTAGCCAATTAATTAGATGCTAACAAAGAGTTAACAGCTGCAAAGTTATAGTTTAACAAGTATTTCAGGTAAAGATTACCTTTTTTGAATAACTTGGGAGGGGGCAGCGGCAGGGAAGTGCCACGCATAAAACCACAGTTATTGGGAATGCTCTGTTTTCATGCAGAGCACAAGTCAGCACAGGTCTTCCTAAATCTATGCTGCTGAAATAAACCCATTGTACATGGAATTAACCATACTTCTAACAACATGATCAGCAGTTTCTCGTTTATTTCAGTGAAGCTTGGGTCAAGTCTGAGTTCATTTCTTCTTTTGGTTGTTATGAAGTCAAATTTGTTAAGGATTTCATCTGGTTTAGCTTCTTCTTCTCTGCTACCCCAAGAATGAAATGGTAGAAATGAGACTGTTTAGCTAGTACAGCCCAAATTGCATAATACCCATAGACATATAAAAGCAATTTTGAGACTTCTTAATATTTTCTGCCAATTTCTGTTAAGACTTTGGATTTAACGCAGTCATGGCTCAGGACTGACTGGCAAGATTCATTCTGGAGTGCTGGTTGAGAAAGAGAGAAGAATCCCCTTTTCATTTTTCAACATTCAGGTTTTGGTAGGCTCCAACAGGGGACTTCCATGTTCCCCTAAAAGGTTTGAAATTTTTCAGCTCCAGAGACTTTCAGCAAGACCTGCAATCCCCTAAGACACTGCTAAAAATCTCTCCTGAGTGTCTGTTTCTTTTCTGCCAGTGATGGTGGCAGGCTGCTGATCTCTTCAGAGCAGGTCCTGTGGTCAGAAAGGTGCTTGCCTCCCCCTCCAAGGATGAATGTCTGTCAACAGGGTGGTTCATTGGCATTCTGCTGTGAAGATGGAAGAAATCTGCCTGTAGCGACACAGCACTGGCAAGGTCGGTGAAATAGAGAGAGAAAGAAAGGAGTTTGCAAGGCTTTTGCTCTCAGTGGGGGAAATTAAAGGTGGCTTGTGTTATAAAATATTAAATAGTGATTTAATCAGCAGTGAGATATGTAAGTGAGCTTAATTAGAAATACATATTATTCTTTGACTTTAAAGCACAAAATGAAAAATTAAAGCAATCTTAGAGGATATGTAATCAGCGAGGAATAATATGTTGGAAAATGAGCCTGATGTTGTAATTGGTGTATGCAATTAAAATTAATTAATTTTAGTTAGCATACATGCATGCAAATATGAAATCAACGAATTTCAGATATTAAACTCATAATTATAGTGATACTATTGCCAGAGCTAGTGACAGAGGAATTGACTTTTCAATGGTAAATACTTCCTCTTCAGATTTGAGGTCTGTTCTCTTTGCTATCGTGTCAGGCTGAAACATAATGATCAAAGCTATTTGATCAGGCATGATTAAAATAATGTTTAGATTCCCCCTCATTTTGACTTGTGCTTCCTATCTTCTCAGCTATATCAGTTATACTCACCTCTGGGGTAACTGCAAGACAATTTTTGATCAAGTGCAATTTGAGTTTAAGAAGTTCCCACCCACTCACTCACTGGTTGATAGACTTCCCCCCACCCCCCGCCGCCCCTCCCAGATTGCTCTCCCTGTCTCTTTGCTAATATAGTCTTGAGGAGCTGTTCTATAAGCCAACTCGTGGAATGATCTGGCTTTGTGAAAAAAAAAAAAAATCTTCCCTCTGGTTTCTCTGCAGATTCTCTAATAACTGTTCACCAAACAAAGTGATTTTCTTTATTTCACCTACAAATAAAAACCTCAATGCCCACAACAAAATTATTCCAGTATATTAAATTCCAGTGTAAGGAAATTGTACAGAGTAGCAGCCCCCTCAGCTGTGGTCAAAATTTGCTGTAAGTCTTTCCAGTTTCTCATTTTGGAGACTGACAACATATTGTTATAAAAACTCCTGTTTTTCCAAAAGTCATCCAAGGTAACGTAGGAGCAATTGTAACTGGGAATGATTATATTGCTACCAAAATGAATAGAAAGTCTGAAATGACAGGGGTACCAACGACTACAGCTATTATTAAACATTAGAGAGGGTACGTTATGCTTTAACATTTTTTGATCCAGTTTAGCCTAGCAATCAGCACCATATTAATCCCCTTTAGATTATACATGCAACCCAAAACAGAAAGCAGACCCCTGTTGGCTCAAAGTGTCATTAAAATAAAAGCTTTTAAAACAGCTTTAAAGTAAACTTCCTTGTTCTCCCATGATACAAACATATCTGTAAGGAGAATTCAAGGACATTCTCTAAGAGAGATGGAAAGGAAAGATGTGTGGATGAGTGAAAAGGAGGGCAGAGCTCGCCTGCTTCAGTCCCTGTGTACCTGCATACCCAGCACACCATATTCTGCTGTGCCTTTGTTTTTCATTTACTCCAGTATTCTTTCCTGTCCTGGCAGCAGCCTTTTCACTGAAAATATGTTTCCTTACTAAAGCCTCCAGCTATTTAAAAGCAGCCATTTCTCATAAGGGGTGTCTGTGAAGGCTTGCCCAGGTTACAGGAATGAGGTGCATGGAGAGGGTGCAGTAACCTCTGAGGAGCAATTAGACGGGTACCGCTGCCTGCACACCTTTGTGCTCAGCCTGTCAACTCGGTGAGGAGAGCTGAAGCTGCATTTACTCTGGCTTCCTCTGCCTATTTCAGGTACCTGTAGGTTTTTATTTTGGCATCCCTTCCCTCTCATTTGCATTGTAGCCTGTTAGTGTGCACATTGTATGTTAAATGCAAATTAATGTATTGAAGAAATGACAATTAGGTGATATAGGTAGTCTGTGCAGAAAGATCATGTTTGTGTAAAAATGGAACCTGAGCAGAGTTATACAATCACCAGGAAAACGTCTGATTTATCTAAGCATTGCCACTCTTATCCACTGCATGCAATAGCAACAGGAATCAAAGCTGCTAACTTTCCATCATCTCAGGACAAAGGTGCCTGTTTGATTCAGCTTCAAGGGCTGCATGCACAATCAGACCCCTGGAGATACTGAAAGGCAGGAACCAGAGAGATGCTTCAACAAAGTTCATAGGGAGGAAGCTGCCTGCACGGAAAGAAAAAGACTGAGAAAGGAAATAAAAAATGAAATGGGACATGAATACACTCTGAGGTCACAGAAAGGTCTAAAAGGGGAAGAAGATATTCAGAAAGACACTTAGAATGGAAATATGGTTGCTATTAAAACTAAACAGAGACATTACTTAGGTTTAATGAAGCTGAATTTAATCAAGAAGGAATTGAACAAACTGTTTGATGATTGCGCATTGTAATGTAACAACACAGTGTGACAGCTTTGCAAAATGGTGCAAATGCTGTCCCCGCCTCCACAGGGATGGAGGCAGAGCAGGCAACCTGCACAGTGGCCCAGCTCCTTTCCTGTGTGAGGAGGGGTCAAGTCTCTAGGGCCCTCTTTCTCTGGCAAGTGCGGATCTCAGGTGCTGGAACGGCAGGGGAGAGGACTGCCTTGGGGTGCTGTGTAGCAGCCAGGTAAAAGTGAGAAGAGTCAAATGGGGAGCAGCTGGATGATTAAATCTCCTTTATTCGCTGGGCCACAGCTTTCTCAAAGGATCTTCTGCATGTTTTCTCTGAGATGTATGCCTCAGCTCCCCTGGCCACATGTTGAATGTCAAGTGTGGTCATCCCAAATTCTGTGTAGAGAGCCATGTCTCTGTGCACGCACTTGTGCTGCACAGTTCCTGTTGATCCCAGGGGTTTGGAGGAGCAGACATCCAACAGGCTGTGTGACACCCTGGCCACCCTGCTGTCACCTCTCACACCAGAGAGCTGCCCTAAGTGAGTGCTTGAAAAGTAGGGTAATGCAAAAGTAAATACACAACTACGGTTTTCTGGGGTCAAACCCCTGACTTTGGGGACTGCTTTGTTTCCAACTAACGATTCTGCAGCTTACTTTAGTTATGCTTGCTTTTGCTGCTCCACTTCTAACAGTGTGGTTCCTGGCATGCTGATATAAGGTGATGAAGAAACATGTGCATCTATGAGTTCCACACATCCTACTTCCTGCAAGGTTGCAGGGGGGTTGGGACACACTAGTGCAAAGAGGGAGCAATTTAAGGGCAGGGACAGCAATTCAACCATGCTGACCCTGGGGATCTGCTGCTCTACTCTCTGCAGCTGGCTATCTGTCCAGTGCTCCATGCCAGCTGTGCTCAGCTCTGGCTGGCATGACACTATGTTTTGTGTTTGCTTTTTGGCAGGATAGTGTGTCTCAGGGAAGAACAAGAGTGTCCGAAGAGGTGTGTGCTTGCACCATATTTCTGTGGCAGTAGCTTTTGCTGATGCAAAGACGAAGAGAGACTGGTGAGACTCCACAGTGTGTGACACAGTGGCCATGAAATTTGAATGAAAGGAAGAAGAGATAAAAGTTTAATTTACTGTCTTGGTATTTGTGCAACAGATGTAAAGAAGTTAGTGATTTTGTTGCCTACGTGGCTATATAGCCATCCTGATTTTCTGAAATTTCACTTTCACATGGCAGAAGGTACCAGCACAGCTAAGTTATGGGTTTTGTTTTCTTTTTTTCTGAGTGAGTGAAAACAAAGGGACTGAACTCTCCTGCTTTAGGATGCAGATGTATTACTCTCATCAAATTTTACTATCAGGTCTGGAGGTAGAGTTTATGGCAGGCCATTATTTCAGTTTTATGCCCTGGGAACTTTTGCATGGTTCTTTAGGAAGGAATGCTTTTAAAGTCACCTTATTTTGCCCCCTTTTCCATCAACAACTGTTGTTGGTAGTTTCAGTGAAAACAAATTCTGATGTGTGAAAATAACATGCTCTGTTTGCTTTTCAACATGGAGAGATTAAAGGAAATAGTGTGATAATTATTAATTTTGCTCTTTTAAGTGAATCTACACATTTTTCATCTGTCCCCATGCCTCATTTTCCTGCAAAAGGCATTTTTTTAAAATCTCATATTCATCTGATAGCTATATTTTGAGGTTGGAAATCCCTGTGCTGTTCCTCCAACCAAAGCATAAAATAAATGCAAGCAACATAATCTCAAATTCTTATGAATACCTGAGGAAGGAAGAGATGGGTCACTCTAACATCATAGTTTTTTATGAGAGCAGTACTACAATTTGATCAAAAGGAATAAGCTTTGCTTATAATTTCTTGACTCACCAAACTTTTTTGTTGGGTATTGAAATTAAAGCTAGGAACAGAAACTACTTTACTGCTTGAATTACATTGTGTTGTGACCAGTCATCAGGGAATTTAATAACCACCCTCTAATGTTAGGAAAACGAATATTTAAAGGCAGAGCATGGTGACACCAGTTCAGTGGTATTTTAGGAATCTAGCTGCTTTGCCTGCTGCAGAAATTTTGTGTCTCAACTTTGTGCTTAGACCCTATTGCTGTAAGTGGGAGTGAGGCTTTGGTGATAATGGAAGATTGCTCTTGGACCAAGTGTGTGTTGCATGAAATAGTGAGGTATTGGCAAAACAATATGAAGGAAAGTTACATGGCTGATTGTACACTTTGATTAAGTGAGGAAGCCATATGAACTATGTAAATATGTGTCAGTCAGGGATTGAAATGGGCCAGTATTTAATCACACTGTATTGTTGCTTCTCAGAACTTGAAATAGGTGTAATGACACTTTTTAAGCATATAGGCAGCAGGAGAAATATGTTTCATTAAGTATTCTTAAATTTTCATTTTGACTCCAGGTAATAGTGTAGAACAATGGTGATCATGGATGTTGAAAAATCAGGCTCCTGCCACTTAAAGGATTTTCAAAAATTGGTTAGGTTAAAGTGTTTAAATTCAAACTGAATGGATCATTTAATCTGGTGCCTCCAGGGACAAAAAGAAAATGCCAAGTCTGGTGTGACAAGTGAAAAAAACTTTTGTTCTTAGAGTCTCCAGCCTGCATTTGCTTAAATCCCTGATGCTGAATTGCCTTTTGGAGATAGTACTGTCTGAAAGTACAAAGACGGTTGAAGTTACACAGGTGGAAAGCACACTGTAAGAGGAAACTAAGGATTAGCATTCTTATTACTGGCCACCTTTTTAGTGATTTGTGGGCGGGTTAAATAGTCTTGTGTCATATCCTGTGCCAGGATCCTAAATATTTGTTAGCAGTGCTCTGCTAATGCCACTGTTGAGTAAAGGATGCCTGGTTTCTTGACAGGTCTGCATGCCTAACTTGGAATACTTTCCAGTCCATGCTCTGGAGGCTGTTCAGCTTCCCCAGGGCTGGACCAATATGAGAAAGAGGATTACTCAAGTATGAGGGGTTATTCCACCAGCTAAGGGTTTCCAGAGAAAAAGGGTCTTTTCACCAGATGAGCTTTGGGTCTGAGATAATGCCGACAACATACGTAGGCCAGCAGCTCAGTGTGCTGCTGAGTGTCTCAGCAGGCAGGTAACAGGAGAGACTCAGAGAGCACCTGGAAGCATTTCATTTGGCACAGTGCATCTTAAATCAAAGCTGTAGGTGTATAGGGCATTTTCAACTGGCTAAAACACTTGCACACAGCAGATCCTCAGCTGGGCATCTACAGGCTGACCTGTCTAGCTTAATTTCACTGCCATCCTTCAGGCTGAAACTCCAAGCTGACCATCTCAAACTTCACATTTAAGAGCCTTAGAAGCCTTAGGTTGACTTAATATGTGCAAAACAATAGCAATAAATTCCTGGAGAACCAGTCAAAGTGTACAGAGGACTTCTACACCTGACATGGTTTTTTTTAAAATTTTTCATTATCAAATGCAAAGGTAGCAACACATCCCTTTTTTTTCAGTTTCTTGTTATTTGCTTGTAATTTCACTAAACTTCAGCAACTTGGGCAAACATTTTTCATGCTTGGTGTCTGCCTTAAGCTGATGATTTGATGATTTTTCTGGTGCTTTGTTTTCTGCTTTATGATATTTAAAGGAGCTTTATATACTTGTTTTCATTCTCAGGTTTTAACATTTATGTTTCTGCTTAAAGCTGAAATTTATTTGGACTGCTACTATTTTGTGCTGAAAGAATCGAAGGAAAGCCTTTCATTGTCATTTGAAAGTTAATTGGGGTGTTCTTTGGGGCATTCATCTTGGGACAGAAATGCCCAGATGACAAAAGAAAAATGTGTTTCATCCAAGGCATTGACCTGGCAAAACAATGGCCTTTGATTGGGCTGAGAATTCAGTGTGATTTCCCTGTTTCCTTGAAACAAAGGGAGAAGCCTCCAACTGCATTGCAGATTCCTTCTCCTGTGTTAGACCCATCTCAAAGATCACATGCAACTCTGCTCATACCCTTGTGCCCATTTATCACTGTGGATCTGATCACTGCCAGCAGTTGGGGTCTTTAATCTGATAAATCCGACACGAGATGCTTATGCATACCATTAGGAAGGCAATATTCCATATGCTCTCTAATTGGTTTGAATTTATCCTATTATTTCAGCATTTAAATGTTGCTGAACGTAATTTAGACGTGTCAGGCTCATAAAGTGTAGTCTCTGGTGGGAGTTCATTATTGAAAAAAGATACATCCAGCAAGGCTTTTTCTGGCTCCAGGCCCAAACCCTCAGCATTTTGCTTATCTCACGTGTAGCTTTTGTCTGCTAGCTGTACTCCTACACCCATGCTGAAGCAATCTCTGACATACTCTTTTTTTCCTTTCCCCTTCAGTATAATTTCTTTTTTTCCATCTCACAGGGTGTGTATATAATTTGTTGATTTAAGAGAGCGGTATCTCATTCAGAATGTGGAGTTGAGGTAACCAGGGTAAACAAAACACGCTTTTGTGAGGATGCTGGAAGATGTGAACATCATCCTCCATATTAGTGACTGCCTGGCTAATGCAATGAAAACTGACAGCCAATATCCTCTAATCTGGGTGTTATGGCCAGTGCTACCATCCAGTTATTGAAACTGATGAAAGATGAGCTCTTTCTTCCCTTTACGGGAATGCATGGTCAGTGCACATGGCAAACACTGAGAGCTTTTCTTTTTATTTTTAATCCCACTTGATCTCTAATGGGACAATTTGGAAGGCAAATGAAGGCTTGGGGCTGCACGGTTTTTTGACATATTTCTGTAACTGTAAAAGTTTCTCTGAAGAATATCTTGAGCATCATGGCAAAACAGGTGTGAAAGCATGCTAATGCCTCCAACACGTATGCACTCGCATGGCACGGTGGGTAATGAATGACTCAAACTCCAAGGAATTTAGTTTTCATCATTAATCTCAGCAAAAAAAAAAAAAAATTATATGGTTGTCTTACAAATATTAGTAAGCAGAATTTAATCCACTGCTGCACTTTAAGGAGCAAAAATCTTTATACGCCCCCACTCCACTTTATATAGCCTCTCCTTTTATAAAGTGCAAGCATTCTGTAATGGTTTATGGTCTTGCTTTAATGGCAGCCTTAGTCTCTCAAAGAGGAACTATTTTCCCTCTAGGATTCCCTGATTCCAACAGCTTTGTGCAGCTTCTTTACGGCATCGTCACAAAGCAGGAAGGCCAACAATGCCTTTTAAGGACAAATAAGTAAGAAAAGGCTCATGGGTGGGGCATGACTTTTATTAGACTTGCACCAAACTAAAAAAAATAGGCAAGCACATGCCTGACAGCTTGTCTTGCTTATGTTGACCATCTGATTCGATGAGAAGATGCCGACAAGAGATGTGTTGTAGACACCTACAAAACAGTGGCCTCGCAGACGCACATGAATTAGGACGAATAAAACTTGCAAACATGTTTCTGGCCTCACAACTCACACACTTTTCTCACATTTTTCATTGAGTTAGACTTGTGAGTTGGGGAGGACAGAACTCTCTCTGGATGTTGAGAGGCAGTGTATAACATACTTTCTGCCTTAACAGAGACTGTTTTGGTGTCACATTCCCAAAGCAAACCGCCAGTATTACACCCCTATTAACTATTCCTGAATACGCACTTTGGAGATAGCCCTGAATTTCTTTTCATCACTCTTGGTGAAGCCCTTGGTTCAAGTATACTAGGATGGATTTCTTGAGAGTGAAGCAGATGGTGGTGTTCTCCGTCCTCCAATATGTCTGCCTGCAGCAGTTATAGATGCATATGGAATCTGAAAATCCTTGCTCTCTGGGCAAGGTGGGGTTAGCAGTTAGAGAGACTAGGTGCAAAACAGGCTTCTTAGGATTAACGTAGCATATTTTCATTTATCTAGACTTACGATGTTATAATAATAATTATGATGTTATAAGAATAAAAGCCTTTCTCTGTAGTTATTCTTATCTTGAAAGGTTTGGTGCAATATATAGTCTGCTTACATCCATCTCTGTGATGAATTGAGTAGAATTCCTTGCTGAACCTTCTTTTTCTCTCTTTTTCCCATCTCTTACAGCATGACTCACTGTTGTCAATTGACATTCTTGTTGGTAACTTACTCTCTTCTCTGGCTTGAGGCTCTGTAACTGTTAAATAACTTCTCATACTGTGCTTAATAATAGAAAACCATTTTCATATCTAGGTAGACAGATTTTTCCAAACTGGTGGCCCAGACAAATCCTTTGAAGATAAATCTTTGAAGCTGTTCACCTGAGCTGTTTTATACTTGCCTTTTTATTCTAATTTGTCGTTTGTTTCTGGGGAATTTAACTATTCCTGTCCTTTAATTCAACTCTGGCCACAGAGGTGGAACAATATCACTAAGACAAACACATGATAAAATGTGCAGTAATTTTCCACACTATATTACTGCACTTCCTCCAGTGTGGGGAGAAGATTTTCTATCAGTCTGCAGTTCCCTGGAGACTTTCTACCAGTCTGCAGGATATATAAATGTCTTTCCTTTATATAGAATCATGGAATCATTCATATTCACCTCTAAACTCTATCCCCAAATGCCACATCTACACATTTTTTTGAATACTTCCGCCGATGGTGATTCTATCACTTTCCTAGGAAGCCTGTTCCAATGCTTAACAATGCTTTAAATGAAGAAATTTTTCCTAATATCTAATCTAAACCTCCTGTGGTGCAACTTGAAGCCATTTCCTCTTGTTCTGTCACTTGTTACCTGAGAGAAGAGACTGACACTCGACTCACTACAATTGTCTTTTAGGTAAAGAGCAATAAGGTCCTCCCTGAGCCTCCTTCTCGCCACTCCCTCTGTCACTCCTCCTAAGACTTGTGCTCCAGGCCCTTAACCAGCTTTGTTGCCCTTCTCTGGATACACTCCAGCACCTCAAGGTCTTTCTTGAAGGGGGAGGCTCAAAGTGAACACAGCACTTGAGGTGTGGCCTCACCCCTGCTGAGTGCAGCGGGACAATCCCTGCCCCAAAACTGCTGGCCACTATTTCTGATACAAGCCAGATGCCGTTGCACTTCTTGTCCACCTGGGGAGTGTAACTAAAAGCGTAATATGATCTGCATTTGAAAATAACTTTTGTTATTGCATCTCTTCTCCTTGTATCGTCTTTTTGTCTTTGACTGATCAATTTAATCTGCCTTAAGCAAATTACTTCTTTTTTCAATATATTAGAATGAAGTGCAGCGCTTTTGAAATTTGTATCACAGAACACCACCAGCATCACCATTTGAACACTGTATTTCTAAAAGGTTTTCTTTCTTGTCATTCACTTGGACTTATAATCGGGTGAGGTTTTTTATTATTTTTTTTATTTCTAAGAGATGGATGGATTGAACAACACGCAGATGTCATCGACCTGACAAGTAGTGTCAGAAATTACAAGGAGATAGATGCTGGAATAACTCATACTTTCTTCTCCCTGGATAAAAATTCATCCTTCTAGTGGCCTCTCTATGTGAATATATGCAGGTAGGACATACACTTGCAAATAACTGGTCCTGATGCATGTGAAGTGAGTAGTAATAATGACTGATTTGTAAATAGCGATATATAGCAGAATTTGAAAGTCTATTGACCTGTAGGATATGCTCACTGCTGAAGAATGAAAGGAGTTTTTCCTTGGCCAAGGGGTGTGGTCTGTGCTACAATCAGTGTGAAGTCAATTTGGCTCAAGCAAACGGCTGGAAAAAGACAACTTTTCTCAATAGCAACAGGTTGATCATAATAGTCCAGCCTCAGTAAGGAATTCAAAAGTCACTAAGATAATTAATGACCTTAAATGGGAGAAAGGGACATTTGGATTTACAAGGAACAACAATGTATTTTTCAGTTTAAATTAATCACTGCTATTGTTTAAATGTCTCAGGGACATTAGGGAAAAAGATGAACTTTGTCTTTGGAATTCTAATAACAATTACAAATCTCCATAATAGCCATAAACAGAGTGCACTATCTTGTCAATCAAACTGACTAATGAGATCAGCAAAAGAGTGGGTAGCCAGGGAACAATACCCACTTGACTGACAGGTGCTTACAAACTCTTTTGAGTATACAGGCAACACAAAGAATAATTAAAATATTTTCTAATTCTTTAGGGCAAGGACAGTAGGAAATTGGCGTTTTTTATTCATAGCAGGATGATGAGAACGAAGCTCATCTTAAACAGTGAAAGATGAGGGAGGTTTTTCCCTGGCGCCTCTAGGCAGTTTGACCTCTTACATATTCCAAGCATGTAATTGTGGACACTTAATCCAGATTCACCCATGGCAGAAGGGACAGCCTCCTAAAGAGCGCTTTCTTTCCTCATCAGCTTTTACCTGTGAGGTTCAATGGCAGTCAGGTTTGTGGAGCATGTGTAGAGACGTGAAATACAAAGGACCACCTAATCTTTTTGAGTGTACTGGCATTCCCAACACACTGCGTGTGTGGCAAAATGCTTTTTCTAAATGTCATGAAATGGCTGTCAGAGCTGTGAGATCCCATAAGTGGCTGCACAGCTCTCAGGCAGTGCTGTATATTGCAGTGCTTGTGTCTCTTTTCAGTTATACTGTTCAACATATTCAACCTCGCAATGAAGCACAGGAGAGAATTTAACCCAAATGGTTATATTCAGGCAGCTTTATCTTTGAATAGTTTTAAATAAAAAATGAGGCTCTAAGTATTTTGATTTTGCTTGGTCCCAGAGCAAATAATTTGTACAATCACAAGTATTGCAGAATTTCCACAACCAGCATAAGTCAAGTAGGAGCTGATTGAAGTTTTTCTCAAGATTACTCCAATTTCCTAAAACCCAAAGCCTACAAAAGCTGGCAAATCTGCTATGACCTCTAGGCTTGTAACAGGCAGATTTGCAGTGTTTGAAGGGTTTAGCGATATGACATACATATGAAAAATCTAGAATACTTGAGCCATGTTGTTCCAATCAAATACTGTGTTTTTTAATGCAGCCAGCTGAAAGACCACAAAGTTACAAACAAACATATGCAGACCATATGTACTGAACCAAATTTGTGAAATGCATACCTCTGACTGTGAGCAAAGAGATGCACATGAAGCACAGTGTAACACCATATGCAGAAAGATTAGATTTAATAATGGTTTGGGTGGTCTGTGATAGTGCCTCTCATATTGTGTACATGCTAGGAACACATCCTTCTGCCCCAAATATTCAGTCTACATATAAAATGTGTGCATAGTCCTTTATCTGCTGAGAATTGGAGTAATGAACAGGACTATGGAGGTGATATTCCCTTTGCCATATAGCATCTGTGAAATTGTTCCTGTTGTTCAAAACCAGGTTAAAAAGTGCAACTCAAATTTCAGTCTATCCTTATCTACAAAAGTAGCACCAAAAATGCAATTTCAAGTAAAGCGGAAAAAAAGACAACACAAAAGGTGATTTTCAGGGGTACACATTACCAAGAAATGCATACTTTAGAAAAAGTTTCATCAAAGTTACAGACCTTTATTATTTTTGTGCTATAACCATGAAGCATTCAGCTTGATTTTGGGAATTACTGGGTGAAAATCAATGTAATTTTGGGAATTACTGGGTGAAAATCAATGTAATCAATGTAATGACGTCATACAAGTGGCTCTCTGTAGTCCCATCTAGCCTTAAAATCTCTGAGCTCCAGGATTTTCCGCAGCGGTAGTGTGTGCAAACAGATGTAATATTATTGATGTTGCTTCCTGCATTCCTTTCTGCTGCTCATGAATAAACACCTCCCTCACTGAGGATTTCTCAATGCAACCAAGTATAAGTTTATTTTGTGAATAACTTCAGATGTGACAGCTACTGTTTGATTCCCACTGGGAAGCTATGGCTGCCCCCGTTCTGCCTGAACAGAGGGAAGAGGGTCCAGCCCAGGGGCTTGCAAGATATCAGCCTGGTGCATGACCAGATTTGTATCTTCGTGGGAGCAGAATATGGAATTTCACAGAGGGGGAGGAAAAATGTGTCTTGGGGAAGTTGTTTCATAGCATGTCTTGGTCTCCTGGGAAGTGTGGGTTGGGAAGTGAGCACTAGTCCTGCGGCATATAAATTTATAGCCTGTCAAAGATAAAAGAAAGACGCAATATATAACAGTGTTAAGCTCGCTAATTATACGTCAGTGTGATTACTGAATGTCTCTCTCTAAGCAGCCTTTGACACACTTTGGTACGTGAGTTACCATGCAGGTTCTCAGTTTTGTACGTGCATTGCTGTGTGGCAGGCAAAACATGGACTTGCACGTCCTTGGGTCACATTGTTTTGCATTGCACACTTTTCACCTGGGGACACCTAAGGACAAAATATGGCACCCAGCTTTGGAACATTATCCTGTAAGAGCCACGGTATAAAGCATACAGCGAGCGTGAAGTTAATTACCTTGCTGGGGCTTACAGCAGACTTAACGCTGGCAAGCTAAACTAGGCCAAGGTGAGCTAGGGATGGGATCATGAAGGGATCACAACTGCTGTTTTACTCAGCAGTAAAACTAATAAGAGTCAAACCGCTGACACAACTGTCAGTATCCTATTTTCTGAACCACACAGGAGGAGGAAGAAATAGAGAATGAGATGGCTATAAATGGACTGATGAATTAAATATGGTCCTGGATTGAAATGGAGGTTTTCCTTTTCTGCAGGTGTAGTTCTTGTTAGCAAATTGCCGTTTCAAAACTGTCGGAGTTTTGATGAAGGAGTGCATATATGTTAAGCAGATTTGCAGAGAGTGTTTACCGTACTAAGGAAAACTTACTCTTTTTTTAGCAGGCCTGAGGTCACTTGGAGAACTGTGAAGTAGAGGATTTTGGAAGATTATTTTGAAGGAATCAATTTCCTACCTTCTAGAATAATTATTAAACATATATATCTGTGCATAATATGTCTGTGTGCATATCTATATATATTTATATAGATTTCCCTTGTGTGCAAGCTCTTACATCTCTGAATTGCAGTTTCAAATGATACAACAGTATTTTTGGAAATAAATGTTTTCCCTCAAGCTACAGCTTCCAATTCTTGCCCAGCTCTAGATTTGCAGGATGTCTGTGGGTGAAAGTGAGAACTAGGAGTTGAGGGAAGAGTTTCTGAGAAGTGGGTTATCTAGAGAGGACCATATTGGACTAACTGAGGTGTGGACAAAGATTTCAGCAATAAGGATATTTTTGTGTGGTGATACAAGATGCCTGTAAACTCAATGAGATCTTAACGAAGTGAAGCCTTTTTGTTCACTCCTCCCACTCTGTTAAGCAAAACAGTTCAGTTCCTCCTTGAAACAATGGGTTCATGTTCCTGTCTTTCATGTGTTCACCCACCAGTTAAGAACAGTTTCACTGCCTTACAGAGTTCTCACTGTCTTCAATGATATGAGGTTATGTCCTTGCACCGTGGTGTTGCTTCATCCCCTGAATGAATATCACTTATTAAGGCACAAATATACAACTGTTGACAGAATAATAACCATAATAACTGATACTGTGAGCTGATTCCTAGAGAACTCTTTGGTTTCTGCATGTCAGGAAAGGAGGATGAATAGCCACCTTTTTGCTTACAGTTCACAACTCGTTAAGTTGCAAAAAGAAATATGATGTTGTCCTTCAAAATTGAATGCTCACTTGGATTGCTCTATCATAGAATTAGTTAATGCATAGACATGGCACACCTGGAATTGAAAATAATTACATTATTGTTGGGAAATGCTTAGTTGTTAGTTGGTACTATATATAAATTAAAGCCAATGCAGCATTTTCTGTGGATCCCCTCTTAATCCGAACATTGCTCCTACCCTGTCAATAGCTCTATGTTGTCACTGGAAAAATCACTACGTCCTTTTTCTTAAGCTTTGTAAACAAAGGCAATATCTGTAGTTTTTGCTCCAGGATGCTCCATCCTTGGAAGTGTTCAAAGTCAGGCTGAATGGAGCTTCGAGCAACCTGGTCTACTGAAAGGTGTCGCTAACCATGGCAGGGGAGTGGGATCTAGATGACATTTAAGGACCCTTCCAACACAAGCCATTCTATGAATGATTCTATGGTTAATTCTATGAAATCCTAGTATCTGCTTAGACTGCACTGAGTCTAGTGATGTCTGGAGGAAAACTGCTTGAAGCATAAGCACTCAGTACTGAGGTCCCCTAAATGACATGAAAAATCTTAATGCTGGTTTGGTTAGCAGTATTAAACTTAATGAAATTTACTTTTCCAAACCTAGTGTTGAAAGCTTTTTTTTTTTAATAAGAAGGTATGTTTCTACTCAGCTGGGCCCATTATTAATTTTGTGGATTTGAAGAAATGTGTTCATTGTACAACACTTGATAACATGGCTCTTCTTATATTTCTATATAATACTGCAAATGAATGCAGCTATAGTAGTTGTTCAGTTGCATGGCTATTGACCAGGGAAAGCTGCCATTACCCAGTATTTCATGACATTTAAAATAAGGTCCTTTAAAAAAAGGAGAGGAGGGGAAGAGTAAGAAAAAGAATGCCTGCTGCTCCGTTAGGAGAAAATTTCCTTTGTGTCTAATGAATTTCCACAGAACAATGCCGTCTTGCTCTGCAGTCACCAGAGCTGTGCTCATGGTTCTGAAAGGTAGTCCTCTACGTTTGGCATGAATCCTCTCCTCTCGTTCTTTTGCTTGGCAATGTTGGAATTTTTCTAACTCTATAAAACTTGAGCCAGCAATCTCTCTCCCTACCCTACCCCAGTTTTGTCTCTGTGCATCAAATTATCATTTTTTAAAAGGCACTGTGAAGCAAGGAAACATTTGCTTTAGAATGCCATAATATGTGGCATTACCAAGATAGAGTTTAGTGTAAGCTAAAGATTTAAAAGAAAAATTATCTCTAGGATTCATTCTGGGAAAGGAAGATACATAGTTTTGGGATTTTTATTTTTTTAAATAAATCCAAGTCTATGCTTCTGCCTGTAAAAGAAGTATGAAGTAAATGTCTCTGTTTTTAGCCAAAACCTTTTTTGGTGCAAATTGCACATATGGTGTCAAAGAAATACCAACTGAATAAGTGCTGCTTTCATCAAGTTACAGGGCAAAATGAAGGGGAAGAGAAGGAGGAGGTGCAGAAGGAGGGTTTTTAGTCCATGTAAGCAAGGGAGCCAAGGGAGGTGCAAATTGTTTCAATGAAATTTATTTTCCATAAGCACAGGCATATCCTGCTTTCAGTATTGCTATAAAAGGAATCTTCCATTTTTCTATGTAGTCATTTCTGTTGCTGTTTATCGTGCATGAATCTAGTGGTGTTTCACAAGGGAGTAAGAAGATACGTTCATCTTACACAATGCACTCTCCAACTCAGTGTGTGCTTTCCAAGCTGAGCACTTCAGCTTTGCCTAAATAAGCATAATTAGCATTAAAAAACCTCATAACCATAAAATTAACCATAATGAACAACTTGGTGCATGTGACTAGATGGGTCCACACTGCATTCTGTCGGTGTCTGTAGCTTGCACCCAGAATGCACTTTCACGAAGATGGCTTTGTCAGCAGGCACTCATGGAGGCGCATATTTGCACCAAGGCTCGTGGTTTCTTCTCCATCAGAGTTTGAGAAAGAGCATTTCTTTATGCAGTGTGGAAGTGTGCAGGTAGGAAGGAGCTGAAGAGAATGCAGATACCTGACTAAAGAAATAACACCACCCATGTTTTCAGTATTCATTCAGTGTGCATTGCAAGATTTCTCACCAGCACTGGAAAACTCACTTTATCCTTTAAAAGGAGTGAGTTTTATTTCTTGCAGTCAGCAGCAACAACAACTAAAAAACCTGCAGTACCAGTATTTGTATCCCCACGGCTCAGCTCACGTCACTGACACACAGAGAGCCATATTTCAGCCAGAAAGACAAAAGCACATGCAGAGAAGCCACCCTTTCCTGATGACTTTGGCTACCTGGAAGCTGGCCGGCACACGGGGTGAGTGGGAGGTCATGTTGGCTCCCTTCAGGCTGGCTGGGGACGGCTTGGCAGGGATTAACTGGCTGCAGCTCTGCTGCCACTTCTAGCCTGAGTGACAGTTTGGCAGGGCGCTCAGGTGCAAGAAGCAGAGCAGCAATCTGTTCCCTTCTTCAGCCCTCCTGCCCACAGCAACCTTATTCCTTCTCACTTCAGGCTGGTGCTCCCTCCCTTTATTTGTGTGTGCGAGTGCATGCATGCCTTTCCCTGTGGTAGTGACATTTGAAAGACACCAGCGTTTGCTCCATCTGGCTCCTGTATCTATACTCCTTCTCATGGCAGTGTGAATCCAGGATAGATTTCAACAACAACAACAACAAAAAAATAGTCACCACTTTTTCCTTCTGTTTTATTCTCTGATGTGTGCGTGGCACCGGGGTCACTCTGCTCCTTGCCTTGAGACGTGCTTGCAAGGATGTGGCAGCCCACCGAGAAATGATAAGAAGCCCTACAAAAATGTTCCCTGGTTAGGCTTCCTGCACCCTTCCACCTCTAGCATCCTCCCAGCCCCTGACAGGGTGTCAAACAAAAAGCTGTGTGGGTGCTCACTGCTGTCAGAAAATGCCAGTTTGCCAAAACTGTAAGGTTTTGCAGAAGTGCAGTTCAGCCCATCCTTGGCAAGGTGTTTTAAGCTGCAGAGGGCAGTGAAAGGAGCCTGATGGGGGGGGTAGACAGAGAAATTAAAGGGTGACAGACAAGAGGGGCTGGTGTCAGGAGATCACATTCCTTTGCCTTGCAGTAGCCAGCATATGTTTTTTTTCGGGCGTGGGAGTGTTTCCTTCAAATCCTTTGTCTGTCAGATTTTTGGTAAAATCTAGGCATATGTGCATTTGGACTGGAGGGGTAGGGAAGAAGGAATGGGAAACAATTTTGCTCACAAATATTTTTGAAAGATGTCTGGTTTTCACTTCATCACTGTAAAAAACCTCGACTTTCTGTATTCTACAACATTCTTATATCATAGCCCTGTGGACTATCTTATACCCTAATAGTAAATATGACAATTTACACAATAGGTATTGTGAAGAAAGATTTAGCAGTAAGCAGCTAAAACTCATGATGAAAAATCAGGAAACAAACATCATCAGTCAAACACATGAAACTGCATATTTTTGGAGTGCAAATTTTTGCCATTGATATGAATGTAAGAAATAACTGGTTGGTGCCCTATTCTTTGAGAAGATATTATGCTGAGATTATGCTTTCCAATATAATTTTTGTCATGGAAGAGCATTTGAGTTGGGAAGTGGGGGAGAGAAAATAATTTTGATTTCTTAGCCCTGAGACTGTTACATTCCCACTACTGCTTGATTTCACTCTGATCCAAGCCCTTTGTGCCACACCATTTTCAGAATTAAATTATTCAGGAATGTGTCTGAATTAGACTGTAAAACTGCATTGTGTTACTCGTTATGTAATTAATAATTGAAATTTCAGTCTTATTAATATTTTCTGACTTGCATTGCAAAGTTAAAATATAATTAACACATTTCCAATCAGTCCTGTCTTCTTATTTCATGCAAGTCATCAGAAGCACAGTGACACTTCCATTCTAATGACACATCCAGGGAAAAAATAGGCTTATACCATTCCAAAAGAACAGACCCTGTAGGTATTAAAGGGCTAAAATAATTGGTGAGTGCCATTTTATAGGTTGCATTATGCAGGAGAAATGTGTATTTGAATGGGATTTGCAATCAGGCAGAGAAGACGAACACTAAGGAAAAAAACATATAGCACAGAATCCTATGTATTAGACGACAAAACCTTTTTAGGTCATCTGGCCCATCTGTGAGATTAAGATATTTCTCTGCTGCACCTCTGTTAATGCATTCCCTGCTCCACCTTAGATGTTCCAGTGAGAGACCTGTAATATTCTTCCAGGGAATTTATTTCACGACATAATAGACAGCTGGGTTTCTTCTAATATTCATACTACATCTTCTGTTTGTTCTTTCATTCAGTGCACCAAAGAAAGGGGATGTATGCTCCTGGAGATGTAAATAATATTTGACATGGTGCTCTTCCTGAGAAATAATTTATGTTTTTATTGAAACAGTGGACCAATAAGTAATATGTTCTTGCCTGTGCTACTCAAAATTTGCTGGTGGTCTCAGTGTAGTGAAGGCCTGGAAAAAAAAGCCATGAGAAATAGAGGAAAAAGAAATATTATCTATATACCATAATTTCCTAAAGAGATTTGATAGAGTTTTGTTGTTGCATGCTGTTGAAGTTGGATGAAGTTTCAGGGAATAGGACTGTAGCTCCAGGTTTTGCCGTAGGTCTTGTATGCTCCTTTGGAGACATTGTTGGAATATATAAGGAAGTTTAACATTCCCTCAAGAACAACCTTGCTTTTCTATGCCATAAACTGAAAAGGAAAAACTGCTAATTTCAAGTGTTCAGAGCCAAGAAAAAATATATTCACCATAAAAGTACTGTAGCTAGCTTCAGAAATAATTGGCAGTTAATTTGTTCCCTGCTTTTTGTCTTCCCAGTGGAGTTCAGGCAGCTGAGGCCAGACCACAGGTAAGAAATTATCTGTGTGGCTTGAAAATGGCAATGCTATTCTGATGGAGGCTGTATGAAAAACCAAGCACGGATACCCTGTCCGGGACTTGCTTTTTACTAAATAAAATTCCACGAAGAGTAGTTATATGTTTGCCCTGGAAATAAAATGACAGTTGACCTGAGGTGTCAGAAATACGCTTTCAAATGGCTCAGAAACTGCTTTTATTCCTGTCTCACTTCAAATACCACCTAAATGGCAAAGAAGGTCTATAGCTAGACTCAGATAGACTCACTTTAGCAGCCTGTGTGCACATCTTCCTGGTAACTGGAGCCACCTTGTCAGATCAATATGCAATAGAAGCCTTTACCTTATTTAATAGCTCATTAAACAAGTCCCACTTTCTTTTACCAGCTCCTTAGGTGATTTCGAGAATCCCCTACATGACCTCTACATAGGCATTCAACTGCACCTGCTCAGAGGGAGTAAGTAGGGACCTCCCAGCTATTTTCAGCCGAGTCTTTTAGCCTTGTTACACAGCATGCCTCACACCTTGTGTCTCCCCATCTTGCTTCCCATAGAGCTTTGTTCAGGAAAGTGCTTGGAAAAATCATCACACAGGTACCATACCAATAAAATGCAAAATGAACTTTGACCACTTTTAGCTTCATCTGTTATTATTCACTTTTTCACTAAGGAAATCATCTTGTCTAGCAGCACGCTTCAGGTTTTGCCAGAACCGTCATTCATCATGTCTCACCCTATTTGATATACCTGCTAAGGCTAAGAGTTAAATGAGACATGCTTGGTTCTATAAATAAGCAAGCTAAACATTGCATCTGATTACCCATTTTTTTTCATAGCTGGCCATTTTAGGAAAGGAGGTTGGTAGCAAGCATGGTCAGTTCCCTCATTTAGCCTATGGATGAGTGGGCAAAGGTGACTGAGTGACCTGTGCTTCCCAATTTATTTCTTCTCCTCTGATGTGTGGTAATTGAGCATGTTCAGTTACTGACCAGTTGCAGGGTAAAGCTGGTCTTTTAAACTGATTGCATGCATGCTTTTCATCTGAGCTGTGAAGCAGAATGTCTCATCTCTTGATGTGGCTCACAGCATACTCGTTATTGTGGTTTATGTGTCTCAGCTGGTAAGCAAGGTCTCAACTACTTTCATTCGCATGCAGGCTCTTCCATCTTCCACAGAAAAACTCTGATCTCTCCCAGCTGCAGGTAATATTAATGTCTTATACTGTGCTATTTCTTTTGGAAGAAATATATTCATGCATATGTACACATATATGCATGCATCCATTCATGTGTAAATACATAAATTTAAATATGTGTATATAAAAGATGGTAAGTGAATGTGGTATATGAAAGAAACACATTCTGAGTCAGGGGCTGGAATACCGTATTTTCTGTGTGCACTATTCTGAGTCTCCCCTTACTAGTCTTTCACACTGCTTTTTTTTTTTTCCTGTGTGTGAATAAAAGCTTAGTTCTCCTGAGTTTGATGGATATATGCAAATTTGACTCTTTTATCTGTAGAAGACATAATGCACAGACAGTGGCAAAGCAGGGATCCTTCCCAGGCTTTTTTGATTGGGTGTGGCATTGGAGCTAAGAGGGGTTAGAATATAAGTTTGGCATTATGGATAAGGAGTTCTGATTTCCTCCCCTGACTACTGAACTTCTTGAAGCTACCTAGTCCTTAAGGAGAAAGGCAGTTTCCAAATAAGTTAATTCCTTAGTTTGTTATTGCCAGCAAAACATACTGGAGACTAAATTGA
This sequence comes from Dicrurus megarhynchus, assembly GCA_013399195.1. NCBI lineage: Eukaryota > Metazoa > Chordata > Aves > Passeriformes > Dicruridae > Dicrurus > Dicrurus megarhynchus. The sequence continues at coordinate 321,441 of VXAD01012860.1, forward strand.
TAGAGACACTTTTAAAGACTGTAGGGTGATGAGAAATGATGGCATGTTGGGCACCCATTTGGGATTAGGATGCAAGATTGTGCAGAGCCAAGAGCAGAGCTCCTGCATCTGTTTGTGCAGGTAGGAATGCTGTCTGACAAGGGCACAGGATGGTGTTTGTGTCACAGAATTGTTGAGTACAGCTTAAACATAGTTGGCAGCATCCCATGACCTTCTCTCCTACTCCAGCTTCTCCCCGATAGCAGAACTGTCTCTGGCCATAGGTTAATTTTTTTTGATGGCTCCTAAACTTTCTGGATAGAGAATATTGGTGAAGGCTGAAAAAGGAAAATAAAAAAAATAAATGGCAAGCCCTGAAGCACAGGCAGAAAGTTTCATTCTCCTTCTCTACTCCTATGTGGGTCATTTCAACAGGAGCCCAGAGGATTGCTTAAATCTCTTCTTAAACTGTAAAAATGTAAAGCTTCTGATTTCCTATTGACTGGCATATTATGCAGTCACTCACACCAGGACAAAGCAGTTGGAAAGGTGTGGCATTCTGATTTGGTCCAATTTTTATTTGATTTCTGCTGGTTTTAACGAAATTATGTAAGGTTTGGGATGGTGGCGAACTGGAAACCATGTGTCTGTCTATGCCCATCGCTGCCTGCTACCATGCACAGTAGGAACACTTTCAAAAGTCACTGTGTCTAACCTACTTCACTGTGAATCAAGTTCAGCCAGCAGCAGAAGCCTGCTTAGCAACTGGGAGGTTCACATATGGATAGGGAGGTAGGAGTATTAAGAATAAACTTTGAAATTTAGAAGAAGACCATTAACTATTGTACATTGTCACTAATTGCTTAGCTAGATAAAAATGTTAAAAATACCAGAAATTTAAGTGAGAAACATAGTTCTGGTGTGATTTAGTGTGCCAAGCTAACAGGAGGTGAGCAGAAGCAGTAAGTTTTTTGAGCTTCCACAGAGCTGAAATCTCCAGAGATCACTAGTAGGAGAATATCTGGTCCAATATGTGCATCTATATGGATTTTAAAAATATCTGGGGGAGGCAACCCCAGTAGAAATGAGACCTGCAAAAGCTGGAAAGTCATCACTAGTAGGCAATTTTTTTTTTTTTTTGTAGCTGTTGTTGCTCTTGTTTATTTTATTCATTTATTTAAATGTCAATGACAGCAACAAAGCTGTATTTAGTCCGTTCCTTGATTCTTTGTTTAGCCAAAACCACCAGCAAATTTTCAACATAGGAAGCAGGGGAGCTCTTGTCAAAAAGGCTATATGTTGCTGTATGTATCCTCACAATACTCGGATAGAAGTAGTCCAAGCAGATCAAATGACAGTTTTACAAAAATAGCTTCTGCCCTCCTTTCATTCCTATGCTAGATTCTGACACCCTTGTCATAAAAAGCTCCACTGTAAACTCTGGGATTGTTGATGTAGCAGTCTGTAAGATTTCTCTATATTAAGAGGAAAAGGACAGAAAAATGCAGCCTTTATTTTGGCCTTATCAGCTGTAAAAACCTCACCTTATTTTGTAGGATAATGGCGGGTTAGTATCTATTATTTAAATTCCGTCTTTTCAGATCTAATCTTGTTTCCATGGTTAAATCAACCCTTTGTAGGGATTTATGAACACTCAGAAATTCCACGAAACCTGGGATTCAGAGTCAGGGAGGAGAATTAAAATCCTGGAAAGCCTGTGAATACATAGACAAGTCACATAGATGTAAGGGAAATAAGTGTTTTAAAGAGGATTTCTGTCTGTGAGGGGTGCCATGTGGAATAATTTTCATCAGATACATTGGGCAATAAGTGAGGGAATGGTCTCTTTGGTTCAGCTCCAGCCCAGATCAGCAATTGTTGCTATTCTGATAGCAGCTAAGTGGTCTGTGGGAAATGATGTGGAGGTCTCGCTCCAGTCTTATGAATAGTTTTTCATTACACGAAAGCACTAATGAGCTGAGGAAAGAAGGAAATGGTGGAGGGAATTGTTAAGACTGAACTTCCTCTCACCCTGCATTTCAGGGCTAAGAAGTACAGGCAGAATCAGGAGTGTAGGAACTGAATGGACCAGTACTACAGCTCTTATGTGGGTGACTTGGGTATTTTAGCCAAGAGGGCTGACAATTTGGTACATCCCACAAACATCAAAATCATGGGATGATAAGTGATGATAGCAAACCCTGCTTCAGCCTGATGGTGTCTCTGGATGTGGGTATGACCAGCTCTGTGCAAGTCACGATGGTGCTGCCTTGGCCCCTGAGTCACAACTCTGTCCATGGCACGCCAGCAAGCTGGCAGTGGGACATCAGTGGTGTGGGAGTAATGGGGAAGGGCCAGGTATTTCAAACAGGGTGACTGGGTAGTAAATGCAGAGATGGAGGAAGATGATGTGAACCATGCTCCATCTTTCACCTCACGTTGCCAGCGAACTAACAGGGCTTGTGCTTCTGTTGAGATTTTCAGATGCATCAGTGCTGGGGTCAGCTCCGGGGGCACCCTTCTCCCAGCTCATTACGGAGCTTCAGTCTCTCTCTTTTCTGCTCCTTGCATGCCTGAGAAGGGAGAAAGATGAGGGGTGCCTTGCAGTTGAGAACTGTGGTGCCTCCTGGGAGAGGTGGCTGCTCCCACCTCTGCTCCCCCCATATGAAATCCTTGCAGAACTGTCTGCGTGTGGTGCCAGTTTCCCTTTCTTTAGGGACTCGTTTTTGTTGCTTACATCATATGCTGGATTTAGACGACCTCCAGCGTTACCATGGCAACGGTTTCTGCTTAAGTATAGGTGAGAATATAAGTTAATTTTAAATAAGGTGAAATGAAGGAGGGGGTGCATAAAGCTCTCAAGCATTTGAAGCCACACAGATCTATCTGTCTGATCAGTTTTGTATGAAATCTTCTAAAGCTAATTTTGCATCCCTGAGGTTACATCCTCCTCATAACAAAAAAAAAAAAAAAANAAAGAAGTTCATATTTCTTTGGACTGTCACCACTCACGGTGGTGGCAGACCTGGGAAGCCTCCATCTCTGTCTCCTCTCCATGTTCCCCACGTACACAGTGCCAAATACCTCTGCATGTGGTAGGGTCAGAAGATGAATAAGACTGAGAAATAGCCCATCTAGCTGGATGCTTTGAGCCTTCATGGAATGTGGTATTAATGCAGTCTTGCTGATGCTGCTGGTTGTTGTGAGGAGCTGTCCTTTATTTTGTGGCCTTAACACTGCTCTCTGTGGTAGCCTTAAAATCTAAAGCCAATGCTTTAAAATATATTTTTTGTATAAATCTCTGTATGTATATATGTATGCATATTTATTGTGTTCTATCATTGGAAATTAAAAAAACCCCAAAGTTGCCAAAATAAATATATTATTTTTACAGTAAAATTATCTGGAAGAGAAAAAAAATTAATTTGTGTTTGATAAAGCACCAGTATGAGGAGCACTGCTCTCAAAAGCATTATAGGATTGCCCCTGTTTGCTACCTACCAGCCCAGCTGGAGCACTATTTCTCTCTCAGCTCCATAAATGGTACTTATCACTATTGTGTGAGTGTGTCTAATCCATTAAATAAATATCAGGGTAATGGGAAGAGATCCAGAAGCCCACTTAAACATTCACCTAGTTAGTTAATGCACTGTGATCCATGTTTTCTAAGAGTTGCCTTCTTAATATACACAATTTACATCTTAAGAGCAGGCAGCTTCAGGAAAAGCAGAGGGTGGTTGCTGTGAACACATTTGTGGCAGCGGCCGTGCTCGTGCTCGGAGCGCGTTATCTCCTGAGTGGCCTGACACCACCAGTGCAGGCTGACTCTCCTCAGATATGAGTAGCAACAGGATGCTGTTTAGATTGTTGTCATAAACAGTTGCCTGGTAACCATTTTTTGTAAATCTTTTGGCGGCACCAGTAGCACAAATACCTGTGCCCAGGTGTCTGTCCCTTTCACTTACCTGGAAGCGACAGCCCCAAAAGCAGAAAGAGCACTACTGCTCCCTGGCCTGTTCAGGGCCGTGAAATCAAAGCAGTAAGACACAAGAGACTGAGGTAAAATTATGATCCTCATTAATAAGCTGCATAACCTTTTAAAACTTTCCTTTCTTTGCCCTGATTTTCAGAACTGCTTTTTCACTTCTTATCTCCATTTCATTTGTTTGTTTTGCCATGAGTCAGTTTCCTGCTGTTGCTTAGCCCATGAAAAAAACATCTCTTTTCTGGAGTTAGAAAGAGCAAATTTCTAACACATAATGTCTACAGTACTACAGAGGAGCTGTGTAATGTTATGGATCGCTTGTAAAGATGCTTCCAACTTTCTACTTTGAATTTCTTCAGTTGTGTTTGGTGAACTGATTTATGGTAGCATTTGTATTGGTGATCTTATATCTCTATGCAGAAGGCTTAATTAACTAGAGTACTGTGTGATGTCAAGCCAGCCACAGTTAAAATCATGAGATAAGAAAGGAGGCAGCAGTAGACATAATGGTTGTTAGATTTCTAAAACCATCTAGATTAGAGGGGAATGGTCATGTGGGTTGGGTAGCCCTGAGCTTGCAGCTTGAATCTGAACTGCTGATCTGTGGGGAGCAGATAGCTTATTGCGTGCCCTACAAAGAGAGAGGCTCCTCAGCATTTTGTTCATGTGGTATGCGCTGTAGCAGGTATTCTGCCAGCCTAAGCAGTCAGACAACTGGGATAGCAGAAATCTTAGCAGAAAGAGTTATTTATGTAGCTAATGTCTTATAAAATAGGACCTGAGGAAAGGAAAGTAAAGCAATGGTGGGACAAATCAAGTAGAGGCCCCAAACACCAAGACTGATGGGAATGAATAGCTCTGAATGTCAAACAGAAACCATGATGTCGTTTTCATGGAAATACAGGGAGCTCTGTTATGTGGCACTGACAATGTGAAAGATGTTGGTGATGCTGCCTGAAATGTGTCTTGCCTAGGAAGGACAACATGAGGATTATTTTGTGTGGTGTCCAGAATATTTCCTTCTACCTAACGTGTGCATCCAGATGCAGGGCTAGAGCTATACTGCAACAGCTGTCCTCCTTACCACAGCAAGAGAAGAGGAACTCACCTAGAAGGTGAGTTCAGATGGAGGCCATCTGAAACAGGCCAATCAGACAATTCCCTAAAGGAAGCAATTTGGAGTTTTTTCTTTACCTGTGCTAAGTATGTTGCAGGAAAAAAAGGCAACAGTGAGGAGTTTCAAAAGTGTAAGTGGGGATCTCTAGTGGTCTCTGCCAATTACTTTGAACTGTTTGGCAAAGGGGGACTAAGAAAAGCACGCCTTGCTGTAGACTAAAACATGATATCCAGCAGTCTACAGCTACAACAGAAAATCTGAGTTTACTGATAGCTGCTAACATCTGCTGTATTTATTGCTAACCCCCAGAAAGGCCCCGAAGGGACATTTTATTACATTCATGATTGCTTACATTTAACAATGCTTCCAATGTTAGTCACCCTTGCCACTTCTTATACACAAAACCTAGTACTTATGGGATATGTAAGGGCCTTAGGCAATTTCTCTCACTGGGTTGGAGTATGCCTCTCTTCTAAGCAAAGGCTATGTAAGATGGAAAGAAGTCAAAGTCCTTGATTTTTGCTTGCTTTTGCTGGTAAGTCACATAATGATACAACATAAAATGAAACCACATCTTTCCCTCCAAAGATGGCCATCTCAGACTACAGAAATTAGTCTGACTATGGATTGTATTTGAGAGAGGATAAAATTAATGGGAAAACTGAGTCTGCTGGGTGAGCTTGATGGCCTCGATGGCTTCCAGCCCAGGAAAAGAACACAGACAAGAATGGCAGCTGGGAAGAAACAAAGAGCAGCAGTCCTTAAGGGTGAGGGAGGAGTATGTGGATTAGGAAAAAATAGGAGTTATAACTCCCATTTTAATTACTGAGGGGAGAATAGAATGGTTTTGGAATGAAGACTCCATAGAGAAAGGCTTCAGCATAATTTAGAGACATATTTTTAGTGTAGGAAGCAATTAAAAAAACAACTAAAGAGGATCACCAAACCTGGAAGAAAGAGGGAAAAAAAAAGCCCCCAATTTAAAGTTTGTGCTTCTAATATGTTGTCCTGCTTATGGCAAGGGAAGAGAACATTTCTTCTGTTAATGTATGTTTTGCTACTTGGTGGAATGAGCTATTCAAAAGCACTGTCATATTGTCAGACTATAGATAGTCTTTGGGCCACGTGGTACTTTTCCTCTGCAGTAATTTATTCCATGTGTAGGATTTTGGAAGGATACAGGGGCTTATTGAATAATTTCCACACCACCTCTTTCATTATAGTGTGAAGAGATGGAGGGCAGAGATCATCTCAAATCTGTAGGAAGTGTCTGTATCTTAAAACTAGTCACAGAATGTGGAGTGAAACGTCTACCGAAATATTAATGAATTGGGTGAGGTGTTGTTTGCCAAGAAAGTAAATCAACAGGAGCCCATGAATCCAGGAACTGCAGCTCTCCTAAACAGTGTTGTGACTCTCATGGATGTAAAGTGAAATATTGATCCGAACCAATAGATTTTGTTCAGGTAATTCTCAGGATGTAATGGTGCAGAAAAACATAAGTAAATTCTCATTTGGTGTTTGAAGCAGGACAGCATTAGTGTTTATGCCAAATTATACCATAGAGGATTTTCACAACTGAAAGTCCACCTAGTGAAAGTGTTTTCCCAAGGAAGAGATCTGTTTAATTTTCTGATACTATTTCTTCACTTTATTCTTGTTGAGCCGTCACAGGGTCCAGCTGCATCACAGCTTTGTGCTATGCAGGAGTCTGATGCCTCAAAAAACCTTTTTCATGGAGTTTCTCTACCATTACTTAGGAGCACTAACTTGTATCCAGAATTGGAATGTACTTTTCCCTTTAATTCTTGAATGATAATAGCCTTCTAAGTGTATTATGTATTTTCTCTCCTGTGGAAAGATTTCATGTCATACCAGAGAGGCAAAATACCTCTCAGACTGTTGGAAAAGGTAGTTTGGGAATAGTGGCTGGCGTCTACCCTACTGATGAGTCACTGTTGCATTGGACAGAGGGGAATCCCTTTTTTTCTGAATGTTTCTGCCCTTCTTGGCTCTAAGTCCATGAGGAAATTCACACATACTACTCCGATATTGAGCTAATTTCCGTGGATCAATGCAACACTCCCTTGCACATTTTAGATGTGCTTCTTATTAAAGAACCTGTAGCAATAATGCATATTTCTTGGGGGACTGCTGACAGGCTCTTAAAAGCCTGGAGTAATTGTAAGCTTCCTTTGCAATATTTAAGTCAGGAGCTCACCTTTCATGCTGGTGGAATTAGAAAATGTCCCTTTATGAATCATCGGAAATTATTCACCAGCTTTAAGTGAGATTATAATTCTTTTGGACAGAGAGACAAGTGCTTGCCCCATTGTACAAGATCAGAGATCCTGCCTACTGTGTTCTGTGTTGTTGAGCTGTTCTTCTCAGTGGGGTTAACAGTGACTGGTCTAAACTTGCTCTACTTTTGTAGAGGAATTGAACTTCATTCTCTTCTCACTGACTTTTTAGATCATGCATCCCCTTTGAATCAACCTTTCCATTTACAGAGTACTGCCAACTCCATTACTGCATGCTTTCACTCTGTTTACTTCTCAACATCCAAGGTGCAGGGAAGAGGTTTTGATTTTTTGGTGTGTTATTTCCTGGAGCATTTCAGGCTGTGTGAATTGCACACTTACTCCCCATGACTCATCTTTGGTTTGCAGCGGTCTGTCAGTTCTGCTGCCAGATTATTCTAGCTTCCCTTCAGTGTTTGCTGCACACTTCCTTACTCAGGGCCCTGAAGATACTTGTCTTTCCAACTTGCAGTCTTTTATTGTATATTTTCCTTTGTCCGAGACCCTTCCTGTCTTCAAGGAATATACCTGTATGACCTGAAAAGCAAGAAGGGAGTTGAAGAATAGCTCACCAAATAGAGGAACCAGGAAGGCATTTATTCTCTGTCCCTGCTTGCTGACATTTGAGTCCTGCAGGACTGGGGGCAGGTGTCTTGAGGAAGCTCAAATTACTGTCTGAATGATACAGTAGACTGGATACTAAATAAAGCTGGCTCCTTATACCACTGGCACCAGTCCTTCCACTTTATCTGCAACAACATAGCAAAGTATCTAGTGAAGCGGGTTGGCTTTCTTTTCTCTTGGCCTGGTCCCTCCTTACCAAAGACCAGAAAAGCAGGGAGGAATTTAAATACCAAAGATCTGACAATAAAATAAAAGCCTGAATAAAAATGCATATGTTCTATTGAAAATTACTGCCACAAGTTGATCAAAGGCTGGCCTCAAAGTAAAACCAAAATTGGTGAGCCTGGACAAGCCTTCAATGACTCCTTAATCCAGTGTGGTCCCAGCTGTTTTTCATATTTTGCTCTGGCCTTTCCTCTCACCATCAGCAAGGATTGGTAGGATGTCAAAAAGAAGTGAAACCTACAGCATTGCAAAGCCTGCCAAACCTCAGGCGCATGGCGCTGGGGTTTATGATGTGTGACATGTTTCAGTCAAGGAACTGAAAAAAGCTGAAAAAAACCCCACACTGAAAACTGAGTTAGAGAAAATTGAAAAATGATGCGAGGGTCTCTTATGCAATAATGTATCTGCAGTCTCAATTTAAGAAGAGATGGGTGGGAGCTGGTTGTTTTAATATCCAAATTTATATGAATCCAATTTTTTGAGCTTATTTTTGTCTTCTCCCCTTTAAATTTCCAGAATTTAAAGTGGTGAGAAGCTAAAGAAATGAAACTTCAGAAGGGGATCTGGGTAGAGAAGAGCTTGTGCATAGTGTTTTTTTCCCAATTTTGTTTTTCATGTGCTGTACCAAATGAAATAGAAGTTGAGATGAAAATTTGGTTTGAAAATGGATAATCAAAGCTATGCATTCCCAGAAAGTATCAAAACAAAATGTCCTCAAAATCAAAATCAACATTGTTCTGTTCTACATTTAGCTGTCCACAAACTGGCAACTCCTGGGGGTGGGGTGGGGGGGGGAAATTGCAGCTGGTTTTGTGATTCCATAAGATTCCCAAAGCTGCTGGGTGAATTATCCAGCTGTCAGGTTCATGTTTGTGCTCCATCTGCATCAATATTTTGTGCTAGCATGGCACCTTGAGCACAGCACACAACCATTTTCCCTCCCTGGTGCTCTTTCTCCCCAGTTTCCATGGGAGGCAACTAAGACAGATGGATCAGAAGACAGCTAAGGCACGGCAACTGCCAGATCCCTGATGTGATCTGGTGTGCATCTAGACTGCAGTGTAAAAGATGTGACAGCAAGTCCCATACTTCAGTGCTTTTATTATCAGAAGCTGCAGATTTCAAATTACAGTGCTGAGCTGAACAATTACAATAATGAGGGAACATAAATTTTGATTGTAAACGAGTACTATAGCTCATAATATCAAATTGAAAGAGAAGTATTTTTCTTCTGCCTTGAGATGGAAGGCAGCAGAGCTAGACTGGGATGTCTTCTGGACCCAGGTGAGACAAAAGGGGAAGAAGTATCTCCAGTCGCCAGTCTCACATAGGGAAGAGCCCACACATGCCTTTGTTTTGTCATCATGGGCAAATAATGTATGGGATCAGTGAGCTTAAAGCATATAACTCAAGTTATAACTCAAGCACTGTCACTCACTAAAGACCATCCATATCAGAAATCCACACAAATACCCCTTCAGCTCTGAGCTGAGGATTTTTTAATACAAGCCTAGGCTAAAGCTCAGCAGATCCTGACGTATTTATACTCCTCACACAAATCTGGTCTTTTTTTGTGGTCATCTGGTTGCCTTATGCTGCTCAAGATTTATGTCACATGTATCTGCCTTCACCTTGATCTACACTAACTGGTGTGAATTAACCCAGCAATGAAGACATCTTGGGAGCTAAAAATTGTGGTAAGGAAAGATCAGACCAGGCTACAGAAAATACTAGGAGCTAAAGATAATCATTATGTATTAATTCCAGATGCTCCTAGGTAAAGACTAAGGATTAAAAGAAATAATGGCAGTTATGCCTGCAAATGCAGGAAACTGCAAGAAGGCATGGTCGAGAATGCAGCCAGAGCACGTCTGCCACAGTCTCCACGTTTTTGGGGGTTTTTTAGATTCCCCCATGGGATCACCTAAGTCCACAGTCTCAAGCTTCAGCTTGGTAGTTAAGCTAAAAATAGCTTAGCAAATAGCTAAGTAATTGATGACAAAAAAGGGAAGCAGAGGTGTCAGTCTTTATTACACAAACTTAATGAAAAATTAACTGCTATATCATGTTATTTTCCCATGTAAATTTTGGATTTTAGGCATCAGAGAGGAGTTACTGGCAGGAACAGGGGCAAAAGATTAGAGGTTTTCTTAAATGGTAGTTGCTGTGTTTCCTTTTTTAATATTGGATGAAATCATGATACTGTGAAAGTGAATGAAAATTTTGCTACTGACCTGAGTGGGGACAAAAATTCAGTTCTAAAACCTGGTATCTGCTACTCTTTGATTCAATTCTTCCATTGTTGATGCTGTTTCTAAATAAAACCTGTGTATTATCACTTAGATCTATCAAAATCTGTTTTTTCTTTTTCTATAGTCCTGATCCTGATGTCCCATATATCAATCTGCATGGTATATCTCATTCTAAAATAAAAATTTTCTTTAAATTCCATGCTTTCCAGCATTGGGACTGATAACATTGGCTGCATACACGCTATAACTTCTTGTCTTTTTAGCAGGATAGATGTTCCAGTAGGTTCTTCCATGATGATTCAGCTCGTTGTTCTGCACTGTCTAGAATACAGTGGATATTTCAATTAAAATGTTGTAGCTAGGAAGCTTTGTGACCTCACTTCTGAGCATTTCATGTCAGATTTGTTTGACAGAACCAATTTGACATTGCATTCATTCTAGGGTGCATGGGAATGCAATTATGTGTCAAACTTTCTGAAGTCTTCAGGGACCTCAGGGCAATCAATACTAGACAGGCACTATACTGTTTTGTTCTCCAGATTTTTATCTAGACAAGCAAATCTAGCATTTTCTCAGTTTTCTCTCTGTCAATTAAATGTAGTTAAAATTTTTTGATGAGAAATTTTTTGTGTAGCTTACTATTCAGAGAAAATCCATCTGAAGACATTTGTCTCTGATAGTACAAACTAAAATAAAGGATGCAAAATTATTTGTTAAAAAGATATTGGAAGTAATTTTTACAGCTCACACATATATGACTGAGTTATATCAGTGAATATGTTACATGTAGTAGTATAAGTCCATTGTCCTTTTCAAAAAGCAAACCTGTTGGGTGAAAGTGTCAGTATATCTTTTAAGTGGAATCTAGATGTTCATTTCACTTGCCTATTTGAAAAATCACAAAACTGTTCTAGAAAATGGAGTGGTTTTCTCTCCTTAAAACCCCGTGGTCCCCCAGTCTCCAAAATTCCTTTAGCAACCAGATCTTTACTTTCACACATTCTCCCAATTAACATTTCACATACTTGTTGAAAACAGATTATTAATCTTTCTGTAACTGAAGTATAAATGTAATTTCTAAATATATTTATATTTCCTATTTAATATACAAATAAAATAATTAATTATATGTTGAATGATTTTAAAACCAGGGCCTGATAATTTCTCACTTTTTTCATTGGCACTTTACTGTATCTCTGTGTCATTATGCCATGCAAAAGCTCTATATCTGAGGCAATATTCTGCTAGGCATTACCACTCTTCACCCTCAGTGATCTTACTCTCTAAACAGTTTGCCAAAGAACTTCAAGACTAGAGAACGGAGGCAGAGATTTCAAGCAACTTTTCTGGGCATAAGAGTTGAATCCTGATAGCTACAGTGCATATGGATAAAAACTAACTTTCCCTTTGCTTCAGCTGATTTCTGTACCTTTTACTTTTGCAAGGGAGTGTTTTACCAAGCTGGGTAGTATTGCAAATAATTGACATATTGGAATTGCAGATTGATCCTTTTTTCTCTTTTTTTTTTTTTTGTGATTAACTAACTTTACATTTTTATATTAGTTTTTTTCCAGAGGAAAGGATGCAGTACAGTAGAGTAGAGGGATGCTGAATGATTTAGGTATCACTTGTCCAATCTTAATTAATAATTTGAAACTATAAAGGCATTTGTAGCTGTTCTTTATGCATCTGAGTGTTGTAGGCAGACACTCTGTGGTGCCCTACTGGTCAAATGACATTGCAATTGCAGGTAATAACAAGAAAATATTTTGTTGTTGTTATTTGCAATCTTCAGTAGTTTTTAAAACCATTACAATGTGCAATCTTGTCATTTGGTCAGTGAAAAAGGCACAGAAACATATCTGTTATCTCAGGATGCCCGCTGAACCATCACTGGGTTGCATTTTCTTCCCTTCAATCTGCTCTGGCCCTTTCAAGTGCTGCACACCAACACGGATGCTCTGGTTTCAAAGGAGCTATACTAGGCAGTAGTGAAGGAAGGCTTCACCTTATTCTCTATGCTTTCTTTCCCTTTCAGTTCATTGTTTTATTTCTTCTCTCATGTCTTTCAAGAGATGAGAAGCCTACGTCTGACAGATGGATGCCTTTTTTTCCTTTAATCTTTTTTGAAAATTCCCTTTCCTAAGAAGTAAATTAAGGTCACGACACTTGTTTTGCATTGCTGGTTTTGAGCTACTGAGACCTAATGTAAGTGGTAAAAGGCCATCTTCTGCCTACACGCAGTCAAAGTCAGCACAAATTCCTAAATTCAAATGTGGATTAGCATGTTCAGATCTACACTTGCTTTCAGTGTAATCCATAAAATGTGTTGTTAGCTTCAGTAAGTCTGTTCATTTTTAGGGAAAGTGGTTCATTTCAGGGAGATGAGAATCTGGTCCTGAGCGTTTAATTGCTTCCTGTGCGTTGCAGTTTACAGGGAAGCATGTTATATCACTTCTGCTTATACCAGAACCCGCACAGCTCTCTGTGCTGACAAAGAAATGTCTCCACCTGCCATTTGAAATATGCTGATATTATGGACTGTTGCAAACCCACTCCGCAGTTCGGCGTGATTGGCAGCCACTGCTTGGAGGCTGCGAGAACGGGGATGTGAGAGGTCAAACGGAGCTGTGCTAGCGGAAAGCTGGCACACTCCCTCCTTGCCCAGGGCAGGAATCCCCTCCCTTCCCTGTGCTGGGAAGCGGGGAGTGCTGCTGAGCAGTGAACAAACAGATGGAGCATGTCCTTAACCTCCGTGCTGCTCCTCCAGACTCATAAAAGACATTCACCCTCCCACTAAATGAGTAAATGAGAGGTTGATTGATGACTCAGAAATTCATTTATTCAAGCTTCTATTTAGCTGTAGCTACACAACAGCTTCCTGAACTTACAGAAAACCAAACAATTCAATTCCCTGTAGGTTCAAAAGTGCAAGATGGCAACAGACATGTTGCAATACGCTTACCCCTTTTAAAAGTATTAGAAGAGCAGCTTCATGGTCAAAGTTTTCATACTGGTGGAATCTGCAGTGATTTCCCTCTGGAATGATGATTGGTTTTCAGTACTAGGGCATGCTGTGGCATGTATTCTCCAACTTGATACATGTGTTTTACTCGATTTCTTAATTTTTCTTTTTGAAGCAAGCAGAGTCAGTTTACCCCAGCAGCTGTGTACAAGTAGATTTGAGGTTTGTATCCAGCCTGAAAGGAAACACAGTTCTGTTCAGGTGTTTATTGGGGAAATATGTATCAACTCACAAATATGTATTTGCCTTCAATTGACAGTAGTTCCTGTTACTTTTGTTGTATTAACTGTGACATGGGCCTTGATAGATCATTTTAGTTTAAATAAAAGCTTTGCTGTAAATATTGCTGAAATACAGCTGTTTATATGTTACACAGGGCTGTGCCTTACGTAGAATCTATATTAAACTCTGAGATGGAAAGTTGAGAGGTGTGCATGTGTTCGTGTGTGTGCATATATGATATGCATTTCTGTTGCCAGTTACAGCTGAAGTTAAGTATCAGATGGCATTTACTACTTTATTTCCTGTCATATAACTGCCTTCTTTAGATATCTGAGAAATAGGAATTATTGAAAATTTCATATAATTTGGATTTACTGAGATTTCTGGTATGACTCACAACAAGATCCCACATTTTAAAAAAAATGAAACAAAAATACTTGTGATTTTGTAGTTCTGACATGCACTTTAATATATGCAATTTGGAGCGGTGGATAGAAATTATTTGCAGTTTTTACAAAACAGCCAATCTGCCTGTACTTTGGAGGGCACCCGCGTTGCAGCTGTAGAAGGACCAAAAATGTCCTTAGGGCTCTGTTTCATTCTCTTCTGCTCAGTGTTTCCTTTGTGGCTAGTGTGTCTGTGGGTGTTGAAGGCTATAATTTTGATTCAGCAGCATTATTACATATGTGTAGACAGCTGTTAATGTTTGCTTTCATGTGCCTTGACAGGAGCAAGGTTGGATGGTTCACTCTCTTGTAGAGATAAGTCTGTACCACCATATTTCCCACAGACCTCCAAAATGGGACCTTCTTCACACAGATCTGACTTTGTTGCTAGTTGGCCTGTGATAAGATGGTCTTGCAACTCTTCTGTTTGCTGTGCAATCCCAGAATAAATAATTGTCAAATCTATGAGCACCTCTGTAAACATTCTCCCCACCTACCTCTGCATGCCAACATGTGTGGTCTCTGTAGGAAAGTATGTCTCTATTTTCTGTTATTATCCAGCCACTGGAGAAAGTCACTGTGAATTTTTCTTCCCTTCCTCTATCCCTTCCTCTGTGCTAATAATTGACTTGCTTCATTGGTCTGAACTACAACTGCACCTTCCCACCAAAAAAAAAGTCACATCATTGAAACCTGAAATGTCTGGACATGGAAATGTTTTGTGTAAAAGAGATACTAGTTCAAGATTATTTATACCCACTAGTGCAATCAAATTCTCCTTCAACAGGCTAGGAGAGGATTCATGGGGTAGCTCATGTCACTGTGGCACTAGTTCTGTCATATCTGCCCCAAAAGTCCTAGCACACAATTCAGTGCAGGACACGAGAAATCAGTGCAGTACCTATTATCAGGTTCTGTTCCTGACTATTATTCCCCAGATGAGGGAATTTTAATACCTTTTGCCAGGCGCCGTGAAGAATGGCACTTTCAGTCTTCTTTAGCTTGCAGATAGTTGTTTATTAAGTCTTATCAGAGAGTTAAGACACTAGCGTAGGACAGTACAGAGCAGAGAATGCCTGGAATGGCCTAATGGCTGCCTAATCTTGATTACAAGCCCTTTTAAAGGTAAATTGTCCAATTAAAACTTAAAATGAAAGATATTTTCTTTTTTCTACCAATGCTCAATAATTCACTTTACTATGTTGACCGGAATTGCAGATTTTTCCATCCAATCATTCCAAATTATTTTTACTGCATGAAATGGAGGACTAGAAGAAGAAGAAGAAGGTCTGAAAAACAACTATTATCCTCCATTTTGAAGTTTTTTGCTTTTATCTATTGACTACATTAACTAACCTAAAAAGTCTAGATTTTATACTATGCAACAACCTTACACAATATCTCATCACCCAATTTACACCCATGCAGATTCTAACTCCTCTTTCAGGGTATACATCTTTCTTCACAGTGGAAGACCAGAAATGTTGGTGTACAGGGGGGTTTTATCCTTTAAAACAGGCAGAGCAATATTCTCTGCATTCTGGACTCCAACACCCATGGATGGCATTGCAGAATGATCTCCTTGAAGCTAGATTGTCCCAGCTTAATACTGAACCTGTGAGAAAAAGTGGAGTCAAATTAATAGCTTAGAGAGCCACTACACAGGTAACATTCAGTCATTCTTGTTTTGTAGTGCTTGTAATAACATTACCTTCAGATTTGTTGCAATACAGAAGCTGTGGGTAAGCAGAAGAGACTTTTTTCTCCTCGGAGGAAAGACAAGGGCAGCTCAAAAAGTGATGTGTCATTTCAGTTTGATAGCAGAAACTTGATCCAGTGAGCCAACAGTTTTGTTATGGAATTTAGTGGGATGAGAGCTTCAGCACGTGGCAGACCAGTGCTTGCCCTGTCATCTTACGCGTGAAAGGTGAATGAAACACTGAGATTGAAAAGAGAAATCCAAGTGCCTAAGAATCTTTGGCTTCTCCTGGTATAAGTTAGTTGATTGCTCAATTAGGTCAACGTCTTCGTCATTCTATTACTAAGTATAGGTTGTTTTTATTTGGTTACATGAACTAGTTGTTCTTTAATGGATTCTCACTAACAGTTGTGGCTGGAAAGCTGCCTGGTGGAAAAGGTTCAGGCCTGCTGGTCGACAGCTGGCTGGACACAAGCCAGTGAGTGCCCAGGTGGCCACGAAGGTCAATGGCATCCTGGCTTGTGTCAGCACTAGTGTGGCCAGCAGGACCAGGGCAGTGATCATCTGCCTGCACTCGGCACTGGTGGGGCTGCACCTCAAACACTGTGTTTAGTTTTGGGCCCCTCCCTACAAGAGAGACATCGAGGTGCTGGAGGGTGTCCAGAGAAGAGCAAAGGAGCTGGTGAAGGTTCTGGAGCACATGACTGATGAGGAGAGGCTGAGGGAGCTGGGGATGTTTAGCCTGGAGAAAAGGAGGCTCAAGGGGGGGAAACTTATTCCTCTCTACAACTTCTTGAAGTGAGGTTGTAGTGGGGTGGGGGCTGGTCTCTTCTCCCAGGTAACGTGAGAAGAAACAGCCTCAAGTTGTGCCAGGGGAGCTTTAGATTGGATGCTTGAAAAAATGTCTTCACCGAAAGGGTTGCCAAGCATTGGAACAGGCTGCCAGGGAAGTGGTTGGGTCACCATGCCTGGTGGTATTTAACAGACGTGTAGATGTGACACTTGGGGGCATGGTTAGTGGTGGACTTGGCAGTGTCAAATCTACAGCTGGACTTGATGATCTTAGAGGTCTTTTTCAACCTATGCAATTTTGTGACTCTATGAAGTCACTGTAGGCAGGCTATGTAGCAACCTTATCTCTCATTTTATCTATGAGTATTCCTACTGGGTTTCAGTAGGAATGGCATCTTGGAGTCCAGGATCTAAAAGCATCCCCAAGGTTCCTCTGAACTCCTGGAGTCCTAGAATCCCATAAAGAACCTTTTCATCAGGCCGATTCCCTAATACTCAGAAATTATATCCTCAACAGCTTCAGAGTGCTCAATCCACCCAGCTTGCTTCTTCGCTCATTCTTCCTTTCTCGTATTTCCTTTTAGTTTTTTAAATTAAGAGGGGGAAAAATGGGATAATCTTCTGTAATCTTGAATGTTTCTTAAAATACATCTCAGCAGTTGTCAGCTGTTTAACTGTAGGGATAATTCCTATTAGTTTCCAGGATTTTAACTTCACTTTTGCTCCTTGGAAAAATGAATTTTTGGAAATAATATGAATATGTAGAATAATGTAAAAATTATTTTCCGTGTGGGAAACCTTTTCTGTAGTTTTGCATGTCTGCTGTATCCTGTCTGTCTTCTCTATATGGGTACTATAGACTTTGAGTTAATACCAACTGTCTAGGACAGAATATATTTGATGCCAGAGTAGTATCAAGGGTTTGAAGGTAAACTCCCCCACACCTCCAGATCATAGGTATTTAATAATGTGCCATGAAGCCTGAGCATGCTATGACGTGACCTGCCCACAGCTTCATGGAGCCTCCTCTTTTTGAGCTAAACTGACTTGTAGCTCCAGCTCTTTCAAGAAATGATGTCATCCTCTAAATGCAGAGCCAAGTTGGCATCGGGCTGTAGGTGCATAGCCAATCTGCTTTCCATATTGTTCTCTTGGCTTTCGTACAATCATGAATAATCTGTTCAAGACAGTCTGAAAACCTCACAGAAAGCAGGATGCACTTTGTATCCCTAAAGTCATGTTTTACATTTGCATAGGCCTCATGCCCAGTGAGGAATCTGTATATGCGAGAGGGAGAAAAGAGAAACAGTTACGTGATTTTATTTATTTATGTTATACTTCTAGAAACCATGACTGAAGACTGTGATTTGTTCACTGACATATGCATGCAGTTTTTCCTGAGATGCAGGAAACAAATCTGTCAGTCTCCTGATGAGCATTACAGAGAGAAAGACACCCAGGATAATTTAATTAGACCCCAAGAAAGACATTTTCTGGTTGTCAGAAACTAAATTCATCTTTAAAACAGGCAAAACCACCACCCTGGTCCAGAGACTCCCCTGCTCTCTGATCACCTCTGAATTGCTTTTCCTCTATGATGCTTAGAGCTCCTTGACCCTTCCTAGAGATTTTCTTCAAGATCCTCAGTTTTGTTAGACCCATAGTACCCCCAAATGATTGAGGAAAAAAAGTGACCTCTTGCTATAGTCCTAAGTGCTATAAAGAATGATCCAAGTCCAAAGAATAATTTAGAGCAGCTTCAACATCTTCTAAATTACCCTGACCTGCATTAAGCATTGAGAAACTGATGCAACAATAGATGATGAATGGCTGATTCTTTCTCATTTTCTGGAACAAAGTGTAATGCTGCTTTGGTAAGTAATGGATTATTTGCAGATTTTTGCTTTGTTGTTTTGGTTTCTTCCCCCCCTCCCCCCCCCGGCCCTCCCCCTTTTCCCCTTCCTCCTGGAGAAAGTTTAGTAGAGGGAGAAAAGCACAGCAGTCTGTCTTGGACAAAGTAGATTTGAAGGAAGTAAAAGATAGAGGAAGAAATGACAATGGATAAGTAGAAAGATGTATCTTCTTCCCTTATCATGGCTGAACAGCTATTTTTGTGAGGACTGATGGACTGTGACCTCGAAGGTTTCTTATTATGGCTTGATCCTGCATTGAGTTGCTTGAGAGACCTGGGCTTGGCTGAGCTCAGGAATACAGGGTCTGCCCTTAGTTCTGCTAATGATTCCCAGTCTGACCTCTGGCAGGTTTCTGCTCCATTTAAAGCAAGGCTTTCTGATTTGTGAATGACAGAATAAGACTCTCTTTTAAATATTTTTCATCTTAAAATACAAAGCTGTTTCAGAAGGGACAAGCTGGCATTTGCTACACATAGGTGATTCTTTCTCTACTGAATAAAGCAAGAGCTTTTCATGACTAGAGCTGAATGTACACATTTTCTGAGTACATGAGTTATGCAACTTGCCTACTCAGAATAATGTAGTTGAGCTTATTAATAATTATATGTAAATTAGTTCATTAGGCCTCTATTTTTCAAAATCTACTATATTAACTAACTAAAAAATTATGTTCAATGACCCATCTACTAATTACCAAAATCAGAATTCACCCTCCATCTGCTCAGAAACATACACAAAACAAGGCACTTAAGTCATCAAACAATAGCAGATCCAAACAATTGTGAGAGATGCAGCATCATAAACTGCACTGGTTTATCATGAGTAGTAGAATACTATCAAATAAATGTTGTTAATTTGTGCCAGCAAAACCTGGTGCACAAAATGTTTCAGATACTGTTCTTCTCCTTGTAAGCATTTTATTAATCCCTGCTACAACTGGTTTGAATTTTTTATGTTTGTTCTGTAATATAAAAATTGAAGCTATCTGAGTCCTGTATTTTCAGGATTGCACTGATGGGGCTGGAATTTAGAGATCTAGTATCTGAGAAATTGAGATGAGAGTTTTAAACTGTTTGGTATAAATGCAGCGCATGAAGTCAACCTGTGCAGTGTAAATATAAATGGCACCCATAACGTAGTATATCCTCAATCCTCTATGTGTAGATGTAGAATTTAGTAGAATAGTTTTGACTATTTTCTATGTGTAAATTCACCTCAAAGAGGTAAACTTGGAGTTATGAAGGCTAGGAAATAGCTTTGAAAGTGGATTTACTGACAGATTGAGCAGTGAACATTTTAAAAAAGTTTATTAGGCAATGTGAAGGGAAGTGTTGGATCGAATTCACTGTTGTTTTGTGAAGAAACTGGGCAGTGCTTGAGGAGGATGGAGTGAAATTCATGATAGATCAAAGCTTATAGCATTTAGCACTGTTTTTAAAGCTGGATGCCTTTTATATGATGTAGAGGAGGTATATGTCCTGGTCAAAAGAGCCTAAAACTAAATTTCTCTTTTGCATCACTAAAGAAAACAATACATTCTCTTACTTACACAACAAATATTCTTGGAAATGGAAAAAAGGAGAGTTTTCCATCTTTTAATATATGTTACTTCTTTAGACCCTTTTCAGGAATGTAAATTTTCTGTGACCATTATTGTTTATTTAGAGTAAGCAGAAGCCTGTATTGAATGTACCACGTAGTAGCTGCAAGTTGGCTCCTCAGCAGCTTGCAGGCATTGATGGACCATGGTTTTAACTTTTTGAGTCAAAATTTTGAAAGTGATTGTCATGTGTGAAATTAAATCAGCAAAAGCTTACAAGCTTATTGAATCGCAGCACAAGCAAAGGGAAAATTATCTCCTGCAACTCTGATGTTTTGACAACAATTAATATCTATTCATATTCCACTGAAACCAGGGAAAAGAGAGGCTTTCTTTCAAAACAGAGCCCAGCTATACATTAAGATCTGAATTAGATTTAGCTCAAAAAACAACCATTAATAAGAAAGAAATTAATGTCCTCAAAGTGTAGACACATTTCTTAATTTCTTTCCCCTTGAGAATTACCTGTACTTAACCTTTGCTTATATGACACAAAGGAGTTTACCCCTGTCTGTACATACCAGTCATTTGTGCTTGGCACTGATGTATTTCTAAGTCCTAGCCATTATTTGGACCCGTCAAAGAAATCTATTGGGTGAGAAGTGAAGGAAATAAGTATGACAGAAGTTGGAGACAAGTACATGAGTACTTCATGTAAACACATGATTTTAATTTTTAGGTTAAACTGTCATTCATCAGTAATGAACTGACTAGTTCATGCTTTAAACTTTAAACAGGATTATTATTATTTTTAGTATAACTTTTGTTATGATCTTACAGGGATAAATTTGCATGAACAAAAGTAAGATGGTAAACACTGAAGAAGATTATTTATAATTTATTAATTCTGCATGGCTCTTGCTGTACATACATGTTTATAATATAAAAGATGCCCAACACGTCTGTTAAAAGTACTTGGAAATGTAACTTGTATCCTGATGGGTATTTCAGAAGAACATAAAATTGATTTTACATTGAAGACTTTATTGATGAGCAAAGATTAAGAATTACCACTTTTATGGTGGTAATTTCTAGTTGTTTTCTAAATGAACTTGGATATATCTAGGGCAGAGGCCTTATTTCAGCATGAAAACTTCAGGACAGAACCTCTCCATATACACAGAAAAGGGGAAAAAAGTTAAAATTGTTCTTTCTCTCCCATAATATGGTCTTTCAAAAAATTAGGTCAAGAAAAATGACACTTAAAGGCTGCTTTAATAAGAGCCAAACTAAACTAATTACTGTTTATTTTAATGAAAAATTCTTGAAATATTTGGTGCTTTTGGAATTGTTCAGCTGAAATCATACTCTTTTCCTCCAATTAGCCTTCATCACAAGGAGTTTCCCTGTCTTTGACCCAGCTCTGCCTGTTAACAACATCAAACTTTAAACATAAAATGACAGGCTTAGTAATGAAAGTTCAAGAAATATCCTTTCTGCCAGAAAAAAAAAAAAAATCTCATTATTTTAAATTGAGGTGGTGCTGAAAGGAAACAAAAAATGCAATCTTGTACAGGACAGGTCTTGCTTAAATACAGGTCTCAGGTTTTGAAGACTACGTGGAATGAAATCAAAAGTGTGTGGTTCATTTGTGAAAAAATTTCCTGTGTGTATTTAATCGTAGGTGACTTTTTCCTGTCCTAGTTCAATAAACCAAGCAGACTCTGATTTGCACTAAGGGCAAATCTAACCTGGTGATTTTAATGCACCTACTTCATCTAGTGTGCCCATTCTTCTGTTTTGGGGCAACACCTGCCTATGGCACAATTTGCTGTCCTTTTTGCATTACCTGGTCCAGTCACCACACAGATTTAGAGGTGACTCCATACCACAGCATTAAACTTCAGTGATTTTGCCTCCATCTTAAAATGTTCTCATGGAGCTTTTAGAAGTTAGCCAGGGAATTACATTTCTTCTAAATTTGTGTAGGGACCTCCTTGCAGCATAAGTGAAACAGAAAACATGTTTATTCTCATACAGAGGATTTTATTTTTATTCACTCTTTTCTTATCCTTATATGAGAATATTTTATCCTACGTCTTAATTGATAGCTGACCTTTTCTCCATCTGCTCTAAACCAGGGAAGTACAGTGTTTCTCTTGTAATTACATTTCTGCCACAAGGTATTTTTCTTCTTTTAGGAGATCAAAACCATTATTGACAGCAGGATGCAGTCTTTTCAATATTTTAATAAAGAAGCCCACTGCGTTTGCCTGATGCTTTAGCCTGCCAACAGGAGTTTAATAGTCTAGTGGAGCATTAACAGCAACTGATCATTGTTCAGAACATCTAACTAGCCCTAGGTTATATCAACCTGACAGACAGGACATTAGCTGAGGGCAGCATCTCTTCATTAATTGTTTATGCAGATGACCCTCTGGTGGAAAGGTGGGCATTTTCTCATTTGCCTTGGGCAGTGTAAACCAGCCCGAAACAGCCACTGCAATTAGAGGATGTTAATGAGGAAGCAGAGAGAGAGCAGGTGGCATGGAGAGCACTGCTGCAAGCCCAGCAACACTGAGGGTTTATTCTTGTTCCCGCTGCAGCCAGTGGTAAAATCCCTGTCGATTTAAAGAGGGGAAGGGGTTCTACTGCTGGCTGAGATGCAGACTGGCAGCTTCCCCTATGTCATATAAGTTACTGTTGGAGCATGTTGGGATGATATTCTGTCCTGACATAGTGAATGACTGTTCTTTCTCTAATTAGTCTTGCTTCAGACATTTGGGTTGATAAACATGCAAGGAGAAGCTGAATGTTTCTCTGCCCTGTCGTCTTTACTCAGAGACTTGAGAACTGAGAATACCAGCTGGTTCATAGGTCGTGAGCTGTGAAGGCTGAGGATCAGTCACAGGTGGGTTTGTTCACCTGCTGGAGAGTTGGCACATCCTATTGCACTTGAAATCGTAGAGTATCCAGAGTCACAATGTCTAGACAGCCTGAAGGGACCGAAACATCTGTGTCCCCATCATGGAATTCTTTCAAAGGAGAGTGAGGAGGACTGTCAGAAAGAAAACAGATAGACCAAGAATGAAATCACCATGGGATCAGGATGACATCCCTGTTGGCAGAACTGAAAGCAGTGCATAAAGTGCCTTCCATGTTGTAAAAATGAGTCCTTGATTGCTTTTTTTTCATTTTATCAGATCAGAAAGGCAAAGACCTACTGCCTAGTCTGAGCTGTCTTTGGGTAAAAGCTAACTTTTGCTCTGCCAAGTAGTGTAAATTTAAGAGTACTCATTTCTGAAAGCAAAATCCAGTTTACTTATGTCAGAGTCTGTTCTGGCACTGGAAAAGCTGATACCATGCAATTCTGAGAAGGTGTTATCAAGAAGCAAATAACCGTGGTCAGTTTAAACTCATGGCGGGAGAAACCAGAAGAATGAGAGTGCTAACAAAGTATTATTTATTTTTAATATGCAGAGTTATAAATCTTCCAGGTATCTTCAATTTTTCTTTTTTTATTCTGTTACTGAAAGATTTCAGTTTATAGCCATGGAAATTAAAGTTTCCTTAAGAAAATCACTGGCACCTCCATGATGTAGTCTTGTCTCAATGCACATTGTGTTATGTCCAAAACGGCCACTCACGCAAGAGATTTTTGTGCCCCTGCTGTTTCCCTCTTCTTTGCAAACTTGGATCTGTGATGATCTTCGTCTGTTTATATAGGCAGCTCCTTTCCTGAATCCAAATAGGCAGTCCTGAGCACTCCCATTCCCGCAGCGTGTCACATATGTTGGGTACCTCCAGCACCCGAAGCTTTGATCTGGGGGAGGAAACTTCATTTCAGTGATATAATGGGGATTTTGCTACAGACAATTTGCTTGTGTTTGGATGAACTGACTGCTAAAATGAAAACTGGGGGTTGAAGTAGCTGCTAAATGTCACCTCTAGCAAATGGTTTGCTTTTCTCAGGAGCCTTTTTATTTATGCTCTGTCCATAGATGATGAATACATCCTTGGTCAGAGGGCAGTCCGTCTTGGCGTGTGCCCTGGCCCTGCCCTGTGCTCCCTGGCATTGCCACTGCTGCCCAGCTGGCATTCAATGGACAGCACACTGACAGGTAAAAAATTAGTATTAAGAGAAAACATAGATAACCAGTAAGACAGGTACTGAACACATATACAAAGGCTGAAACTGGAACAAGACAAAGCATTTAATGGGTAAACAAGGCCATGCTGAGGATGTAATGTAGGTAGTTCTTTTCATCCTTTAGCAAAGGACATTTTCCTGCTGCAAAATGTATCTCCCCCATTTCCCCTCAAAAGTGTCTATTTGTTTGATACATTCTATTAATTAAAACCAAACATTTGTCTTATACCTGCTTAACAAGACCAGGTATCTACATTTCTGAGGTGGGTATAAGACTTTCCTTTTGTTTGCTTTTTGTGATTCTGCACTGAACTTACGAAGTGACAACTGGCCATCTTGTGTTTTGGGTTACATATCCAAAAAACAGGCTCAGAGGTAAGGAAAATTCCCCGTGTATAATCCAGAAATATTGAAGTGAATCACTCAGCATGTTCAGATCATTCCCTTTGTCATTACTCAGTTGGAAGAACAGCTAATCTGGTACAGGGTAAGCAAGGCGGGTGTGCCTAATAATTGTCAAATAACCTGTACTATCCATAAGCTACTGACAGGCAAGAGCAGTGAGGAAGAACAGGAGAATGGTGACTCAGCCATGTGTGTCTGAATCACAACGCCTCCTGGATCTGCTCTGCTTATGCCATTATAGAGCAGGGGTTTAGGGGTTTGTTTTTTCTAGCACTTTTTCAGAGATGTGACTAAAATCATAGAATGGTTTGGGTTGGACTGGACCTTATAGATTATTTAGTTCCAAGCCACCTGCTGTGGGCCGGAGCACCTTTCACTAGATCAGGTTGCTCAAATCCCCATCCAGCCTGGCCTTGAAATCTCCCAGGGATGGGACATACACAACTTCTCTGGTCAACCTGTTTCAGTGTCTCAACACCCCCACAATAAAGAATTTCTTCCTAATGTCTAATCTAAACCTATCTTCTTTCAGTTTCAAGTCACTGCCACTTGTCCTGTCACTATGTGTCCTTGTGAAATGTCCCTCTCCAGCTTTCTTGTAGGCCCCCATTAGGTACTGGAAGGCTGCTCTAAGATCTTCCCAGGGCCTTCTTTTCTCTAGGCTCTTCTCAACCCAAAATCCCTCAGCCTGTTTCCATAGGAAAGGTGCTCCAGTCCTCTGATCATCTTCATGACCCTCCTTTGGACTCACTCCAGCAGGTCCATGTCCTGCTCATGTTGGTTGCCCCAGAACTGGATGCAGTGCTCTTGGCGGGAGCAGAGGGGAAGAATCCCTTCTTTTGAAGCAGCCCAGGATACAATTAGCTTTCTGGGCTGTGAACACACATTGTTGAGTCATGCCAAGCTTCTTGTCCACAAACACTCCCCAGTCCTTCCCCTTAGGGCTGCTCTCAATCCATTCTTGTGCAGCCTGTGTTTGTGATTGGGATTGACCCAACACTAACTTAAGTGCATATTTGCCTCATAATGCTTTCTTTTATCTGCTTTACAAATGAGTGAGCTGTGTAAGGCAAGGTGAAGAGGCTTTTTCTTAGCATGGCCATAGTAATACAACTGGTTTACATATGACTGCTTTATAGTGTAGACTGAGGTTAAGTGCAGTTGACCGCTTCAGTTGAACAGAAATGCAGGAATTAATACAAATGGGCATCATAAATTACTGTCTAAACTGTGACTCTTTAGAGAGCTGGGAAATGGGTTCAGACTCATCAGACCAAGATTCCAGGTAAGCTCCTGTGCCCAATGTTTGTTATTTCCTGTGTCTTGAAGAGCTTGAATGAGACAATGGGAAACACTGTTCACAGGGTATATGTGGGATGTATCAGTGGTATTTCTAGTCCAAACCGTTCTATTCAAGAAAGTACCCAGGTAGTTATAAAAAGCATCTGGATACAAGAAGGTTACTCCATATCTTTATTCAGCTATGGCTACTGCAGAAAAGAGGGAAACTATAAATCCTGCTAGTGAAACAGTTAAAAATACCTGCAAAATCCTTACATTTTCTCTGTCTGCGCTGGTAACAGAATACTGCACAATCATGTGTGGGTGGATAGGGTGTCTTTTGTCATGTAATGAGGAAAGGTGTTTCGTCCCATTGTGTTACTGTTGGCACATCCTTTGACTTTTTGCACGTACCACTCCCTTCATCTTCATTAGCAGTATACTTGGATCATGCAGCCTGTGCACTTTCCCGTGACTGGCACATGACTGTATGGCACATAAAATGTGGATTTGAGAATACTAGGAGGGACAGTTTTACAGTCACTATTCCTTTATACTTCAACTTTCAATCACAGCACGTAGATATTGAACTCTGTAGTATGTCTTGAAGGCTTGGGCAGAGTTAGGGTGAAGAGAAATGTGATTGTTCTCCACGTCCTCAGTTCCCTTAACTGGCAGTTTTGAATAGGTTCCTCTGTTGGGATGGGATGATGGGATAATGCTGTGATGCTGACAAGGCAGGAATCTAGAACAAACTCCTGTTCTCCTAAATTCATTTAATGATGTCATTATGAATTCTTTACATTTCCACTATCTGGGCTAAGGCAACAGCTTCTGCTGTTGCTTCTTACGTGGGCTTGACTTACGTGACTAAACAGGCTGTAAAGCTGGCAACTGTTAGAATAATCTTTCCATTAAACTGATGGCCCTTTTTAATGGAGTCTGCTTTCTTTTAATGGTAGATGGTATAGCAGTGCAGTGGAAAGCAAATTATTTTTTCTTCTTAGTTTAATCTTCTTAGGGAAAGCGGTAATCCTCTGCTAATTTCCTCCATCAGAGCAAGCATATGTCTCAATCACATTTGTAGCTGGAGCAGAACAGCACTCAGCACTCAAATTATGCTAATAACCATTTAGATTACTTCTTCTTTGGCATTTATTCATACTGGGGATCCAGCAAGTAAGTCTTTCCACTATGTGAATTTATGTGTTTAATCCACATTATTTTCATTAATACGCCTGCAAGCTTTGGCATGCAACTCTCTGGCTCCTTGCCTTGTTGTCAGGTAAATGTGAAGTAACGGTGCGGTCCTTCCAACACATCTAAATCCTGAACCCTTACTTCTTAGTCATTCCTACTTCGACCTGGCAGAGACAGGTGTGAGAGGGACTGCCAAGAGTCACCTCAAGCAGGGATCATATATTATTAAAAATGTTATGCAGGTAGATGAGGTTCAGGTCATGTGGTTATGGCACTCGTGTTATGACATCCAAACTGTTAAAATCATACTGAAGATGGACGGCACCATGTATATAAATATATACAGAAAGCCAGAAGAAACGTTGTAAAACATGAGTTATAATCTGTGCTCCATGGTATTGATTCCCATGTATGCTGAAAACTAGTTTTGGAGCACTATGGTCTTACACTATACAAATTTTACAATATAATTTGTTCTGTATCTAAACTGAAAATTTATCGGTCCTGCCTGTTTTCTTATTGTATCGAAATGTGAACACTGTTGCAGGATTGTATATATAATAAAGTATGTTAAGAGTGATTGAGCCTAAGCCAAAAGGATTGTCACTCACATTTTGATATACCTTTTCCTTTCTAGTCAACTTTCCCCTCTGAGCAATTCTTGATGGATTTTTTTTTTTTTACAGCTGATAAGCACAGCTGAGTAGTAGCTGCAAAAGTGACACTAAATACAAATTGCTCTGCAGCATCTCCTTAGCAATGCAGAAAAAGAGGTTATCAGTCATTTGTAATTGTGTTCTTTGGGTGAAAGATATCCTTATGCATTGAGGTGTACGGGAATTCCTTAACTCATTTAAGATGATTATAAGGAACAGTTTTCATAATCCAGATATTTTATTTTTAAAATATTGATGGATATTGAAAAATCTGACCACTGTGCCAGGTTTATGCCACTGTGTACAGGTTAGAAAGGGATGACTGGAATTTAGGAAGGATTTTCCTTTATTCAGACTTGGCTTTCAAAAGGTACATTGAAGCTCTGTGTGGAGTCAAAAGTTCCTCAATGTAGGTCTTGCTTAAAGCTAAATTAGGTCTATATTTCTCCACGTTCAGTCCTTTAGCATTTATGCTTTGCAAGAGAAACAGGGTATCTTCTGTGGCCAGAAGCTGGAAACTAGTTCTGACCAGAAAAAAACATACAATAATGAAATAACACCATGCAAGCAAATAAGAGGGTTGTCCGTGAAAGCAAGATAAGGATAAGTCTTTAAAAATATATTTTTCTTTCCTCTGTTTACTCTTTATTACTTTTTTTTTTTAATTTAGAATCAACAGTTTTAAATCTCAATTGAATTGCTGGCTTTTTTTTCATGCTTAAATTTGAAGTTAATTGAAACAGCTTAAATTAGTTGGGTTGCTATTCTACTAATAATTATTGTTTAGCCTTCTGTGTGCCACACAGTAATCAAATTTACCATATAATACTCAAAGTCAAATCTTCAGGAACATTAGGAAGTATCTTCTTAATTATGCTATGAAGAAAGCATTTGATATACTTTGTTGTTAGCGTGGCTAAGCTGTGAAACCAGTATGTATTTCCTACCACCGGAGAAAAACTTCCTCTAAGACCCAAGATCAACGAAACACTTAAGCAGCTGCTTATGAGATGAAAACCCATCCCAAGGCAATTTTTTAAAAACCGCTTTTAATCATCTTTGGAATTCTCATTTACTGTTTTATTTAGGGTGCTTGGGAATGAAGGAAACAGAGAAAACTTTGTGAGAATGTTGTTCACAGATGGGAAAAATTCCCTGAGGAGAAGCACAAGAGTTTTCAGTTTCATTCCTGTACTGTTTTCCAGTACAGGTTTTAGATAAATGGATGTTGAAATACAGAGATAATTTACTCTACCAATTACTCTGTTCATTTTATTATTTTTTCCAAAAGTGCCATTGAGCCAGACCACTAATAGTTTCATCAATGAAGTTCTCTGTCTCTCAGTCATTAACCTAATTGTTCAATTTTTTTTTTTTTTTACAATAGAAGAGTTTGGATGAGGGAGGCATTGTCAGGACTGACTTATGTTGCTTTGGTACAGATTCTGAGTGTTAGATATTCAGCAGAAATCATCTTTGTCTCTTGCACAGCACTCAAGGAAACATCTTCTTGCATTCTCATGTGTTAATATATCATACCCACTATTTTCATTAATGTCATTATCAAGGTAGTGGAAAGTTCTGTCTAATGGGAGGAATAGTGGAAATTGACTCTGGTTCTGAAGAATTTTTGAGATGTACTGGCAAGAAGTGGGTAAGAAAGCAAATTAGAGAAATGGCTTGTCTAAAAGCAGAGGTAAATGGGAGAATTCAGGTGCCTGACTATCACATAGTGTCTTCTCAGGGCACCATTTATTTTGGACAGATATATATTTGCATCTGCATACACACTCTATCTTTGCTAATGTGCAACCCTGTTCTTACAAATTGTTCTCTTTCTGAATATTATAAAGATTATCAAATCCTTAAGAGGATGACTGAAACACCCAACGATCTGTTAGGGGTTGCCAATTAAAGTTTTAATGCTGTAACAGCTGTTGTCTGCTTGTAAATGATTTCTCCTAATTTTGGGATTTTCTGTTAGCACATAAAATGCTTTGTTAATAAATGTGAAAGTCCCTGAGGAATTCTGTGCATTTAACTTTAATAATTGAAGAGTGCAGAGGAATAGCTGAAATTAAAATGACTGCATTATGGAACAACTTTTAATATGTGCCAAATCTACTAACAATCATAAACTCCCATGATATAGCATCTATTTTGGTTTGGGGTTTTTCTTTTTTTTTTTTTTCCCCCTGCTTCATAAGTGATCAGGTCTCAAATCCCTGAAACGAGTTACCTAGGATAGATTATTTGGAAAATTAAAGTTCCCCTTAAATACTCTTTCTGTCTAATAAGATATTCTGTTACCTTCCAGTTCAGGTCTGCTAGTTTTGGCAAAACTATGACTATTTACCTCATCTGAAATCTTGGCCCACTATATCATATACTATTCAGCTGGTGTTGTTAGCTCTTTCCTTTCAAGTCTTCTTTTCCCATTTCCTTGAAATCCTTACATCAAGTCAAATTTGACACAGTGCTGGAAAATGCAGCCTAGGCAAGTGAGTAGTCTGTTGATGATATGAAATATCCAACAATCAGGATTACTGTGAGTAAAAAATTTCCATATCATAAGATACATATAAGAAAGATTAAAAGGCCAAAATTTACCAATGATTCAGACGAACAACTTTTTCTAAAAGTGTTTCTGAAAGTAGACATTTTGCCAGCTTCAGTATTTTCAGGCGCTGTAGAGGTATATGACGATCCTAATGTTAATTATAATAGCAGTAGTAGTAGTAGTAATAATAATAATTTAAAATATATACCACTACTAGTAACATAGCCAAAACAACAACAAAAAAATAAGATATTAAAAGAAGTAACGTAACCAGATCTAATAAAATCCTGTGTATTCAAGACTAATGTTATCTACAGCCAACACAGGACTTCTGCAGGGCTGATCACTGCATTAGCAGACACCAGCCTTATTTGATAATATTGCTGCTCTCTTTAGGTTGTGCTAGCCAGGCTGGCCATGGTATTTTTATCCTCACAAGTTTGTTCACCTTATATTCAGAGAATTAGCAGCACTAGCTGTTGCCCTAGATCATACACCTCTGAGTTGCTGCTGAGGGAGCTCAGTACATTGTGTGTTCAGCAGTGGCTCCAGTGTGTTTTTAATTTAGATGAGTTGAACTGATTCATATCTTTTCCACTACAGCACACACTTTGTTTACTGCATCCTCCCTGTGTCTGTGCTAGTCACATACATTATGCATATTGTACATGCTGTCAGATCACTGCAAGGCCCAGGGGTAACCTCCCTCAGACTCACTAGCAGGTTTAAAACTGTCCAGGGCTACACATGAGTGGTTTCCCTGTCAGGATCAGTGCCTGAGTGGATCTCCACCCATAGTTCCTGACAGCTTAGCCCCCAGCAGGGCACTTGTGAGGAGAAGCAGTCCAGGCTTCCCAAGTCAGCCGGGGCCATCACTGTTTTCCCCTTCTGCTCCTCCAGCAGGAAGCAGCTAAACAGATCTGCTGCTGCATTGCCCAGAGTGATTGTGCTGAGGTGGGCGGGGGGCACACACTTCTCACTTGTTACACTGGAGGAGCTGCACTGGCAGAGGTCATCCAGAGCAAAGGCTTTCCATGGTAACACACTGGAAATATCAACCAGAGCTTCAGAAGCAGTGTTTTTAGCTTTGGGAAATTCAGTTGCATGCCATGTTTCCAATTTTGCATCAGGAACACATGTTGAGGAGAATACTTTCTTGTGGGGACTATGAGAGGAAAGAGAGGTGTCCCTTACCGTGCAGTGCCTTGCAAATATAGAGCAGTCCAAACTGAGCAGACGTTCATAATTTCTTAGCATGATATAAAAGACATTTTTTTGGGCTGATCTCTTCAGTTTGAGTACAAATACTCCATTCTTTTTCAAATGGTATTTAATTGCATACTTCAAAAGCTTTTACTTTGAAAAAATAATAACTTTATTGGTTTTGAAATAAAATAACTTTATGAAGTAGGGTTCATCTGACTTCTTTTTTCATGTTTAGAACAAAAACAAATCAGTACAACATCATAATTATGTCTTAATTATTCTAATAACTTTCATTTTTGTTTTTAATCTTGATTTCTTTTTCTGTGCTGAAGAATAGAAGACAATCTAAACAATGAATTAATTCATTACTCTAAGCTCCTTGTTCTCGTCTTGTTCTTTCTATCTCCTCTTTTCAGATCATTAGAACTATGAGATAATCAGGGAAAGATTTCATTTGCTAGCTCCTTCCTTTCTTCCAACTCACCCAATATTTTTCTCCTTCAAATCCCATTTTTTTTCTGTCACTTTTATGCACACCTTCTTATCTATATTTAAGTTACTTAAGAGCAGGTAGGATAGAAAGAGGAGTAAAAAGGAGCCCTATGCATTATTAGTTTCTCAGTGGGTGAACTTCTGCAGTTCTTTCTTTCGCCGACTGAAATCAGTGGAGCTCTACTGAAATGTGCTTGGGGATCTCCTGTCTCCATTAGAGTCATCAGAGACATCACTGTGCTTTGCCATTTGGATCTGCTGCTTAGACAATATGGTGTTGTGTAGTACTGAGAGCAAGAAAATCTATGCCCCCCACACAGTTCATAATTAGCAGCACTCCTTCTTCATACCTGCTGGGGCTCTCACCCTCAACTGCCACTCCCTGGAAAGTGGGAATTAAATCTGGTGATGGAGAGGGAATTATCTGCTGCCTGCAGCTTTGCAGTGCAGGCTTATTCAAACACATCAGATTAAAGCTTCTTTCACAAGAGAGAAGAGAGGAGAACTCTTGCTGGTGCTGTGCTGGACTGAGGGGTTCAAACAGGATCTGGAGGGAGAGAATGTTGCTCTGAGAAGATCTACCAGTGCAAATAAACGAGACTAGTGATGAGTGACAGAAGAAAGACAGAGGACTACATTTGCATTGCCTTTTGCAGGCAGACATAAGCATGTTCTGCCTGTGCTACAAGTGGACTAGAAAGCAATATCTTTTATGGTTAGATGTACATTTGGTGCTTGCAAGGCTGACTGTAGCTATGTGCTACTGTTCCATAAATATCTACAGTCAGAGACTTGGAGTTGCTTGGGCAGAGCAAACTTGTGTCTGCCTCCACAGGGGGGGCCTGACCATCATGGAGGCTTGAAGAGAGCTATTCCTCAGCACAGTAGCAGACATTCATTCCCAACTCTGTGTTTCTCCTTCCACCTGTAAGTTTATGCAGAAAGTTGATTTAGAGAACAAATTCATATTAGAATTTGATTTAGAATCAAATTCACATTTCACTAAAAATGGTTAGGCTGACTTCTTTTGGGCAGCAGCACCTGCACCATCTCAAAAGTGTGCATGAAAACATGCTATTGTTTTGCTAACTGGGATAATTATTAAAGATAAAAAAGTCTTGTGTTTTCTTTGAGCCTGTGCTCTTTTACTGTGACCATTGAAAATATGTCTCCAGCGCAGTAAATTGTACATCTGTAAGCTACTTAATATATGTAGTAGTACCTAATGATGCAGAAATGCTCAGTCCATTACAGTAAAAGAGAGTTTTGGCATTAATTTCAATGAAACTAGGACTTCCTATGGAATTTTAGTGTAAATGAAAACCAGAAGAGAATAATAACTATAAATTCTGCTAGGAAATGGTGAAATCTGAAAATCCTACATAGTATTTTAGGTAATATACTTTTTTGCCTGAGTATGATTTGCAAGATTTGACTTTAAAAAGAAGCATGTTAGCTTGCAGTGTTGTTGTTGGTATATAATCATGGTCTTACAAAGCTGGCATTATACAATTATATTTTTTTCCAGCTCTTTATCTTCTTCTTTGCATCTTTTGCATATTTTCTATTTGAGCCTATGAGAATATTCTTTCTCTCTTTTTTTCTCTTTCTTCTCCTTTTTCCTCTCTTCCTTAACCCCATCCTCTCCTTATTCTTCTCCGCTCCCCTCTGGTGCTGCTAGAACATGCCCACCTGTATGCTAAACTTGCTGCCATTTCCATAATCTGAACAACTGCATTAACTCAGAGTGGTGTGATTCTATATGGTTCTGATGTGTTCTGGGAACAGCCACACCTATACAAATCACCCTGAGGAATGCACTTTTTAGATGTTGGCTTATCAATGTCTGCAAAGTCTCAAAGTCTGCAAAGTGCTGAGCATCTCCTCCAAGTTGCTAGCATTACCTAATCCCATCAGTGTTGAAGAAGGCACATAGGATATCTAAAAGTCACCCAAAAGTGCCTTCCAGTCCTAATCAGGGTGATATATGAAATGACACTCTCATCAACTCCAGTAGATCTGGCACATTTAAATCATAATGCTTCTGTAGGTGGCTTTGTATGTGTTTGTTTTAAAAAAAGCTTGTGAACTTTGAGGTAGTCTTTGTAGGAAATTAAAATGGCCGGTGATTTTTGGATATGTTTGACTTCAGTTTAAAGGAATGTATTTAATAATATGCATGTTCTCTTCTCCACTTCTGTTTTACATTCTTCCAACATACTTCACTGGCACTCTTCTGTTTCTCAATCTGGCTCCACAGTAAGTCGAGAGTGAGCAATAAACACTGAAAGAAGGCTATGATTACTGCTTGCAAGAGTTACATCCAACCAAAGATTGATTTTTAAAGTGAGAAAGAGGCTGCTAAGATGACAGATAACTGCAGCTTGGCTTCTGAACTCCTTGAGTGTTTCCTAGTGTTTTGTGTCAGATTTGGAAGTGAAGCAAGGCTGTGAAATGGTGTCGATAGCTCCATGGGGACAAGGGGTTGAAGGGACTGAGAGTTTCACTTTGTGGGTGGGAAAGGAGATGTGTGGGCATTGGAATTTCATAGCCATATTAAAATCATGGAAGGCAAGTCTTAGGATCAGAAGCTTTTGTCGACTACTTGGGCAAATCAACAAATTGTTTTAGCAGTCTTGTAAAAAATAATCTTTTTAGAGAGCTGCAGACAATGACCGAGGTTGTTTCTGGCCTTGAATCACAAAATTATGCACAACAACTTCGAAATTAAACTATTTCATCCGTGTCCTGTCAAATTAAACATAAGGTAATATTTTTCATCTTTGAATCTTGACAAATTGGTGGTTTTGTGGAACAAATAATACGTAGCATAATAAATATCTTTCTAGAGTCTTTGAGCTTATTAAAATAAATGGATATCTAAACTTTGGATGGTTTCAGGCAAATTAAGTCAATATTTGTTTCTGAAATGCTGGTTATATTAGAGTGTAGATTTTCTACTAAGGTCATATTTTAAGCATAGATTTACTGTTGGAGGTCCCAGAAGACATCAAATTAAACATGAACAAGCAATGTTGCATTGCAAAAAAACAAGGGAAATGCTGTCCGGGGCTGCATTAGGAGTGTTGGAGTGTTGCCAGCAGGTTGGAGGAGATGATCCTTCCCCTCTAGTCAGCACTGGTGAGGTTGCTCCTGGAATGCTCTGTCCAGTTTTGGACTCAGTGCAAGAGAGAGATGGATGCATTGAGGTCCAGGAAAGGGTCACAAAGATATTTAAGGGTCTGGACCATCTCTCCTGTGAGGAAAGAGTGGGAGAGATGGGCCTGTGCAGCCTGGAGAAGAGAAGGCTTATGGAGACCTCATTAATATGTATAAATACCTGAAGGGGAGGGCGCACAGAGGATGGTGCCAGGCTGTTGCCAATGGTACTAGTGACAGGACCAGAGGTGATGGACACACACTGAAACACAGACAGTTCCCTCTGAACATTAGGATTTTCTGAACATTTTCTGTGAGGATATCTCCTTCTTATGTTCAAAAGCCACCTGGACTTGATCCTGAGCCACCAAACTCTACGTGATCCTGCTTAAGCCGGGTACTGGACAAGGTGACCTTGAGAGTTCCCTTCCAACCTCAACCATTTTGTGTTTCTGTGTGGATTTTCCATAAAGTTCAAATAATTGCATTGGACCTTTACAAGTGAGAGAAGAGGATGATCTAGTTAAGATACCCATATTCATTTACTCATATCTCATGCCATGTTTGTATTTGTAAGTTTTTGGAGAGAGTTATCTAAAACTCCAGACTCACAGGTGGTAAAGTAAAACATTATATAGTGCTAGAAACACTAAGTTGCTCTGCCTTCTTTGCTTTTCTCTCAATTTTTCAATAATTTCACTGCTGTTGACTGGATTCTCCCATTACATCCTATTTACAGATGAATTGTGGAAACCTAAGGGCCTATAATGCATCTTTTAGCAAAAATACTTTTTTCTGATGGCTAGCAGGAACTTTGAAAAGTGGTCCAATGCATCACACTGCACTTGCAGAAAACTGCTAGTAGTGGAGAAGCAGCAGTCATATTTGCTGGGTATCACCAGTTTTGGTTGAATCTTCTGTCTGAATAGGAATGATGCTCTTGTCAAAGCTGAGGGTTGGCTGAGTATCTCCAGCAGGGAAAGGCCTGTCCTATCCTTTACTTCTTACTTTCTGTGTGACTACAGACAAGTTGTATGGTTTCTGTCCTGCAGGTGACAAATGAGGAGCTAAGCCTCTCTTCCCCACAGGTGGATCATGATCACAGTATGAGACTCTTAGTGAAACACAGTGTGTAAATGCCTTTGATTTAATATCTTGTTTATATGTATCATGGAAATGCCTGTGAACTGCAACCGAGATCAGAATCCCATCCTACTGAACACAATGATCAATGGAATCAGTCCCTAGGAACTGAAATCATGAATCCTGATGCTTGGTCTTGATCCCCGGCAATACTGTAATCTGCCTTGTTAAGATAAAAAAAAATTGCAAGTGCTTGGACATAGACCAATTCCTCCTGGGATGCCTCTCAATGAAAATTTCCTCGTATATATAATTGAAAAGGGAAACCAAATGAACCAGCCAACCAAATCTTCAGAGAAAGGGTAGAAAACACACCTTTCTCCTCTCATTTGTATGCTTACATTGCTTCCTTGTAATGATGCCACCTGCTTCCTTTAGGTGAATAACAGTCTTTTATTTGCAAGGGTTTTTCTTGAACGTATTCCAGTTCAAGAAGAACATGTCCTTATGCTTCTGGTAAAAAAATCCTCAAACCCAAGACTTTCATGTAGGGACAATCTGTCTGTCAATATGCACCAGATGTGTTGACCATAAAGTTGATTTAGTATTCTGCACCCATATTTTCTCATGAGGCAGACTAATGAGAAATGAAAATAGATAAGGGAAATGTCAAGGAGAATTGCAGTGAAAATTTAGATTGTTTTGCAGATAGGTAAATAGAAACGGGGATAAAAAGCAGGAACTTACATTCTGCCACAATTGCTTCTGCTGTACAATACCAGACAGTTTGAAAAACAGGATTTCGGAACTAAAAAAGCCCTTCGTTATAGAAGCCTGGCTGCCTGCATCAAATCTGTATCTAAACATGCTTCTTACACTATGTCTGACAGGAGAGGTAATCATAGACATGACTTGTAGCCAATAAATGTTATTACCAAGTATATTCTAGTTCACTTATGATGGGCATTTGTGAGAACTTGCAAAGTTTTAAAGAATATATTGTTGAAGCCAACTTCTGTCTTTTTGAAACACTAAACCTGTAGGAAATAATACCATCTTCGGTGATGGAAAAAAGAAATGTAACAGGTGCAGGGTCCTGTATGTTGACTGATGTCCAAATTTCTTTATCAATCATCATTCAAAAGAAAACATCTACTCAGGTTGTGCTGCTGAAAGTCTTTGTTGTCCCAAGGATACACAATATAATTTATCCCTTTATGAGTAAGCACCTTCTTCTTTTCTCTACTTGTTTCAAACTATTTATTTGAAAAAAAATTATTTCAGGCTTTTAATGTAGGAAGATGGTGTACAGCAAACGAGAGAGACATGAGTTAGGACGCAGGAGAACTGGTGTTTATGTTAAGATCTCCCACTGATCTGATGACCTCTGCCAAGTCAGGTGTCCTTTTTTCATCTTTGTTACCTGTTTCCAAGTTGGTGATTGTGATACTGGACTCCTTCAATAAAGTGCCTTGAATTTTAGTTGCTGAAGATATGAGTTATGTGAAAGTCATGCATTTCAGCAATTAATTCAAGGCAGAGGGTTTGTTCCTGCTGTGTTCAATCCCTACTCCCTCTCACTTATAAAGTTAGATAAAAATAAGTGACAGTAGCAGATAACTAGTTGCCTTCTTCATGCATAGATACATAGATAATCTCAACCAGATGGGAACAAGGAACAGATGTTCTCTAAACATATGTGCAAACAAAAAATTACAAGTGTGAATGTTCATGAGCAATGAATAAAAGACGAGAAAAGAACAAAGTATGATTTCAGGACTCAACCAAGTATTTGTGAGGCCTGGTCTGGGAATTTTCAGCTAGCTCTAGAAACAGCACATTTAAGAAAATGAAAGGATTTAGGGATATTTATTCCTTTTGACTCTGAGACATGAAGACATTCATTGAAGTGTCCTCAGTCTTTTCTGAACAAGAATATGATGGCTAACTGGATGCTGTGCCAAGACATACATCTGTTTGCATTTAGGCTTCTCTACACATGGTTGGATTTGTAACATAGACAAAGAATTACCTTTCTGTTCCAGATTCTTTCTGTGCTTAAGCTAATTTTCTCATGATTCTGTTTCAGTCACCTTACAACATCCCAGGACTTCTGTTTTTGTCAAAGTGAGCATTAAAATGACTTACTGAAAACTGAATTGTTCTACTACTGCTGTAGACATATTACATATTACATCTACAACATATTACAGAAGAAAGTTAAGTTGAAGTCAAGCCTCTAATTGTAAAGATATTTTTCCACTACCTGACAGGCAACTCATTAGAAATATTACAAATATGAGATAAGTTGTTCAGCTTAGATTAAATATCTTAAATCACTACATGCTACCTCCCTTTGTCATTGAGTGGGATGAAAAAACAACTGTGAGCTTCCCTAAGATGCAAAGAAGATATGATGCAAAATACATAATAAGGTTAATTTTTTTTTCTGTAAACATAGTTATGTTTTCAGTGTTAGGATGTTGATCTTGTTCAAGCTTCTGGAGTTTTAGAGATATTATAGTGAGGTTTTTTTCTAGAAATGCAGAAGAAAATATGAAATATGTTGTTTTTTCTCAGTATATACACTTACAAAATGTCATGAAAATATGACTTACTTCTTGAAAGCTTTTGGGGGTATGGGTGAGAAGTGTGTTAAAATACATGTAGTTCTTCAAACCTTTTCACACAATTATATATTTTTCCATTTGGTTGTAGAAGTCCAGGATTCCATGCCAAACGGGAAGATTTACATGTGTTTTTCTTTGATGTACGCTGTTTTAAAATATATTTCACCCTTGAGGAAATACCCATATGATGAATTTTTTACACCATTGGCAGCAAATTCATTTTAGTGAAGATTATTGTCTCTGCTTAGAAATCTTCACATTTATGGATGAAAGCTGCTTCATAAGGTCAAAGACATGAGTTCTCTTTTTCACACTAACTTGAGCAAAGCAAAGGTGAAAGCTGTAAAATATCTTCAAGCTCGCTTGGCACATGATCAGCTTTGATTTACAAGGATGTTCTTATTGCTGCTATTGAATTAATATATTTGCACCAGCCTGCTTTAATTTAGATGTGTTCCAGACCAGTTAACTGGAAGAAGTAAATAGGTGTTTAGCCTTTAATAGGTATTATTATCATTTTATATAACTTATTAGTAAAGCTGGGTAGCAAATGGTTGCCTCAGCCTCTGCAGTTTTTGGAATTTAAGAAGAGTGTTCCTATGCCACACAAGGAAAATATTATATGTTCTCTTGGGGTTTTTATGTCTGTGTGTGTGTCCATGCACACATACAGACCTTGTAAGAAAAGATGGTGGCAAAATTCTTGCTGTGTAGCCTGCTGGTGAGGGTATTTAATGAGAAATATAAGCCCAGAGCAAATGAGCTGAACTTAAAGTAATTTTTATGTCTGCAATACTAAGTTGTGTGCAATGTGAATCTTTCTCCTGTCTGCTCAGGGGGTCTGCACTGTGCCTGTGGGTCTCTACCTGAGAAATTATTAGAAACAGTCTGCTGTGGAAAATTTCATTTCATTGTGAATCACAGAGAAAGCATTAGTTGAAAAATTCCCAGTCTTTCTGTTTAGTCATTTTGGTGTTTTCTTCTTGTGTCTTCCATTCTTTATCCCCTTTCTTTTCAGAGCATATTTTTCAAAAACTTGCTTTCCATTAAATCTGTTGAAATTTTAACAACAGTGATTTTTCAGACATCTGTCACAACATCTGGACTTGGAGTCCTGAGAATAACTAGCATACTCCCTCCTGTCCTTCTCATTAGTACTTAAAAATCAGAACGGGTATGCAATGTTTTTTCTGCTACCTCTATTAGTATGTAACATATGAGAGTCTCCAGCGGAAAGGAGACCTCTTAGAGAAGGTGAATACACAGCTCTCAAAGATGTAAAGTGTGGTGGGCAAGCAGGGCCTGGGATATTGCATCCTGCCTCTGCCTCTTCAGCAGTACAGTTTTCTGCCCTTGCTTGGCTTCCCTCTTGCTGTCTTGTTCCAGCTGCTTTTTCCTGTCTTCACAATTGCAGCTGACTCTTGTGCTTATATTCAGACGCTTTTTCAACACTGAGTTGCCTCTGATTCCTTAAAGTGGCTTCAGGCTTCTGTTTCTCTGTGGTTTTTTTCCAGCTTTTCATGCTGTGCAGCTACAGGATATAGACAGGAAGGTCCAGGTTGCCAGATGTGCCCAAAGCAGATTTTGTCCCAACAGACATTTTTTTTTCTGGTCAAGCTGAACTAGCTATGCTTCTTTCTTCCAGCCACATCAGCTCTTCTGGCTAGGCTGGGCTTTGCATGGTGTGCTTTAATGAACTCACTGAAAGTTTCAGGCTGGTTCATCATATCTAATTTAGCTAACTTTGCAGTCATTACTCCGCAGTAGACAGCGCCATGCCGTCCTAAACTGATGATGGCTGCTTTTCTAATCTAAACATTCAAAACTACTTGGATAGACCAAGCAAAATCCATTTCTAAATATCATTATTGTTCTGATTTTTTCTTCCAAATAAGGCACATGACTAGTTGAAAGAATAGTGTTCATAATTTCTGCAACTTAATTTCTTTATCTGAAATAATCACAAGAATTTCCAATATGTTTTCAAAGTTTTTGTGGGTAAATTCAGAAATGGAATACACCTTTGGTGAGGAGGCAAAGAACAGCACAAATAGAGCAAACTGCATCTCTCTCACAAACCTGAGTGTTGGCCCTTCAGGTCCCATGCACACTCTTCTTCCTAACCTAACCAAGCCCTGAACCTTACACAGCAAACAAATGTTACCAGGAGACACTTGCATACAGCTTGTGCACTAGCAGCTTGTGCAGCTTAATGGAGGAACACATTTTTGTGTGTGCATTTTTTGCACTAATGTACACTGGTTATATCTTGAGAGAGATAGTTGGATGCTGAGCACCTAAGTAAAAATTTTATCTTAGTTTTACAGACCACGCTACGGTAGAAGCCAAAGCCCCTTCTTTCAACTAGCTACCTTGAAACCACCCTTAAATCACATTAAGGCAAAGCTGGTACGAGTTTTACTTATTTAGTGGGTAAAATAGGCTCCAAAGTTACTGAGGTTTATAAAGTTACAAGATGTTCAAACGGTTAGGTTTTTTGTTAGTTTTTGTTTGTTTGTTTTTGCCTTTATTTTTCAAGAAGAGCTCTAACATTTCATCCTACACTCAAGTGACAAAATATTAGATTTTTACAAGCTCCTCATCAAGGATTTATTCTTAAGAACCCTTACTACATCCATGAGAGAGGTGTTTGAGTTGGGGACACAGTTGCTTGTTTCTGACCTTCTTAATTGTTACCCCCTCTCCTTTACTTGGAAAGCTAGAGGCAAAACAAGGACAGTCACGTTGTGCACTTAGTTAAACTACTAATGAGCAGTACCTTAGGGATAAAGCAGCCTTGTCCACCTGGTGAAGCAAGGAGCAAGTCCCAGTGAGGAGCCTTTCCATACCCTGGATTTTATATTTCACATGAGGGAACTGATAGCTTCTGCACTTATGTACAAGGCTAACCCATGGTACTGTGACATTCCCCATTTGACAAATTCGTTGAAAAACAGAGTCACACATCCTCCATTACACATGGGAAGGGCAAAATTATGAAGTTTACTATGCAGATCTTTATAAAAATATATCTTTTGACAACATCTCAACTGTGGTGCCCACAAAAAACTTTGTTAGTTGTTAGGCGCTGGTGTCTTCTGGCCTCTGATTATTCCTATATTCATTGCTCCCTCGTGCTTTCCCCATCTGGTTGCCTGTGAACTGTTAGGCTTAATGCTGGTGTTGAGGGGATGGCCACATTTTCACTGCTCTTTTTTGAATAGTTCAAAGCCATATCAGGATTCTAGGTGCTAGCCCAGAAGTATGTAGGGACATATTTTATCCTGACACTGCAGATCTGGACAAAGATCCCCATGTGTTCTATTATGTTCCAGCCCTCTTCTGGATGTCATCTACACTGGAATCAGTGATTTAAAGTTTTAAGATTGCAATGCTTTTTAGACACCTCGCCCACCCACCCCCAACAGCTCCATGTCCCATATTTTTTTTTAAGCCATTTGGTCTCAGCAACCCTGTCATCACTCAGTGGAGATATGGTGTGTAGATTGAACACATTAAGATTAACATAGATGAAGATAGTATTTTCCATCTATAGCTGACACATCTTGCTGCCCTGGGATGGATTGCAGTGTGTATGACTGGTATTTATCACTGAATGGATAGGAGCAGAGAAGGGGATGAATGGAGGAAAATCGTGAGCTGTTCAGATCTCAAACCCAGAGATTTTTAAATCAGTAGTTCTATTGTCTTCTTCTGTCTTGAAAACAGCAGTGGAAAGAGTGTATAGAGACTTGCCATTGTTAATAAAATTACACTACTGCATGTTTTATGAAGGTAAAGGAGCTGCCTTAGCTAATATAGCAGAAGTGATTAAGTGCAGTTCTCTCTTGACCTCCTGTAGTTCCCTTGCCTCTGTGTTCTAAATATCTGAGGACCTTTCTGTATTGCACATTGTACTTTACAAAGAAGTTAGCTTTGTGTTAGGCTGTCAAGCCAACTGCTGATGCCAGGTCCTCTTTGTCAGGCCTCACAAGGCTTGTATTTCCCCTCCTTCGTAAGATCAGAGATGATCTGCGGTGTCTCTTTGGGGAGCAATGCCACCTGCTCTGCCACCACTCTCTTTGGTGTCACCACCAGCTGCAGTGTGCTAACTTTGCCCTGGGGCTTTGGAGAAGGCTGGAACCATCTTCATCTGAACACTGCCTTGGGCTGGGCCCTGCTCCTGCCTTGTGGCTCCTGTGTTTGGTGCTGTCAGTGCACCTCACATGAGCACTCCTCGGTCATGGGCACAACCTCCTCCTCCATGATCTGCCTCACTGATGTGAGCCCCCTTGCTTCATGCCTCAGAGCCTGCAATCCCCATACCTAACAATCATTCCCGAGTAGTATTGACTAGGAAAAATCACGGACTCCACAGCTGACCCTTCATACGCTGTTTTCAGGGTCTTTAAGAAAAAAATAACAGGCAAAATGTTGCCTGTTGCTACTGTTGCTCTTTTAGGCATGTGTTCCTTTAGTGCCCTCTAATAGAATCAATAAGTGCTAGCTATTCCTAAGAGAGAAGCAGCATGAAGAAAGGGGTGAAAATACCATTGTTTGCTAGCACAGAATTGCTCATCACTGAAACTGTAAACATGGATCGATTATTTCTCTTTTTGTTGAATGTGAGGCTACTTCAGGTTTTTTAGAAAATAGGTTGCATTTCCTTTCCTCTTGGCTGCATACAGTGTGTGCTGGTCTTAAGCATCCTTAAGAAAAACTTACTTTTGTTTAGCTTAATGTATCTATCTCATGAGGATATATTCACCATGCATGTATTACCAGTTGTAAGGGATACCCAGAGAAATCCCCAAAAGCTTAGGTATCCCATATCTTAACCCATTTCCACTAATGTTCTTCTCAGACTATTTGTGCGATAGCTTTAAAATATATGTTTTCTAAAAATAGAATAATAATAAAAAAATTAAATATTTTACGGAGAAAATCCAGTATTTGACAACCTCTGTTGTAGAGGGACCTGCTCCTAATGATGAGTCCATCAGAATCAGTAGAAATGACTAATGGATTAGGTCACATTTTCCTCTTGTCTAGCAAAGTCACCTTATCAGGACTAAACTTGTGCTGAAACACTCTTCCAAACTGGAGCTGCAATCAGTGACCCTGCACTTAACCTGTGCTTTGGCCACTCACCGCCATCCTATTGGAGGTTCTGCAAGTCTGAAGAGGAGAAGCTGAGGTGGCTGTAAAGGATAAACAG
This sequence comes from Dicrurus megarhynchus, assembly GCA_013399195.1. NCBI lineage: Eukaryota > Metazoa > Chordata > Aves > Passeriformes > Dicruridae > Dicrurus > Dicrurus megarhynchus. The sequence continues at coordinate 365,600 of VXAD01012860.1, forward strand.
CAGCAAAGAGCAGAATGAGGTGAGGAAAGAAAGTGAGGTGTCAGGTTGGGGTGTTGGAGGTAGACACTTTCACACCCAGCTCTAGAGGGATCTTCAGGCAACTAAACTTAAGCCCGTGGCTAAAAGCTCTGCAAAAACGTTTTCAAATCAGGTTAAGCCAGACTGAAGCACTTGCATACACTTTAATTATGACTGTGGTGAAGAGTCCTCTTGTAATGACTCCAATTCACACGACACACAAAAAGGCAAGTCAGTTTGCATATTATGATTATATCTTTTTAAAGCCAGTATTGACGCTATTGAGTCCCACATTTGCAGCCATGCTGAATTAGAGACTTTCTGCCTTAAAAGCCTGTGTATTGAACAAATCAGGTAGGAAACAATATGCACATGCTGTGTTCTGCGCTCTTGACAGAAACCAGAGAGTATGTCTTCAAAGTGTAATCAGTACAACATGTACACTGTGCCTCCTGTGGACCATTAAATATTGTACCAGACCAAGATTATATGCATGCATATATACACTACTGTTTTCACAGTAAAGCTGCTATTTTTATGGATGTGCTGAAGAAATTCAAAGGTTAGGCATTAGTAGTACTGGGTTTATCCATTTTCTCCTTTCTGTAGGATTGTCCTTTGATGCTCATATGGAATTTTGTATTCAAATCTGTGGAGAACATCAGACCAGATAGTCCCCTAAATTGTGCTTCTCTGGAGTATTTCAACTTCTGTCTAATGTTGCATTTCATTTCTCACCGACAGCATAACATATATTAACAAGGCATAGCACTATATGTGTGAAAAATCGGTTCTTACTTTAATTAGGAATTCCTCCAGACATGTAGAAGGTCTCTTATCAGAGGCTGTGTCTTTTGGACCCTTTGATGTCAAGTCCATTCTTTCATGCTATTTTCACCTATGGAGAGGAAATCATCCTGGTTCAAACATTGCCAGTATGTCAGAGGTATTTCCAGGGAAACATTTTGAGAAAGTCAGATCTGTTGAAAAGAAATCTAAAGAAAATGGGTAACAAAACAGAAGAAAATAAGTTGAAAGGAACAGAGTCTAAAAATGAGCTAGGAGTAGGATAAAAGGCCATTTGGAAGATGGCTGAAATACTTGGAAAGACTGAAGAAAAAACAATGAACAAAAATGTAGAGGGGAAACAATGCAAAGCATTCAGCAATAAAGAGAAATGAGAAAAAAGAAAAAGAGAAATTAAAAAAAAAAAGAAAAATATTAGAATTACAAAAGAGGAAAGAAATAAACATATGAGAAAAAGCATATGAATAGATTGAGAGCAAAGGAAAAGGTGAAAACAAGAAGTGGATGGATATGTAAATTTATTTGGAGAGAGATTATGTCCTTTATCATGTGGGCATTATGCGAGTTTTGCTGACACCTTCAAAGTGAGAAAGGAGGAAAAATGGAAGACAGGTTCTATACTTTGGACATCAAAGATGTATGAATATTCATGAATCATAAACCATAGGTAAACCTGTGTGGTTCAGAACTGACAATGTCAGGTTTTGGAAATGGGCTTGCGAGATACTGTTTGTATCAAATGGAAAACATATATATTGTGACCAGTGCCAAGCCTGGTTTTTTGTCTTGGTGGAGAGAATCCATATTTCCTGCTCCTCTAGTGCATCAATGGTTATAGTCTTAGTCTGGCCTTTCTTTAATAAATTCTATAAAGGGAATGAGGTTCAAAATCAGTATTGTTTTTGAGTTTAGATCTGTATTTCTTCAAAGGTGTACTTCAAGTAATTCTGGCCCTACCCAGACTCACTGAACCCTAAACACTAAGCTGGAAAAATTCTTTGAAGGCTGAGATCAGTGTACTTAGCAGAAAATGTCCTAGGCAATATTAGGGTAACAAATCTGATATGCAAGATCAGTATTACACAATATGTCAAGGTGTTTGCATCTTCCATACCATTCCTCAGCTGATCTGAATGCCAGTTTGAAATGGCCCTATGTATGAACTTCCTTTCACCACAGGACAGTCATTTTTTTATCCAGAAAGTTCTGGCACAACTCTGACAGTGAGTGTAACAAAGATATGCTGCTATTTGGAAAAGGATGTTCTTTCTTGAGGAAGGAAACACTGACATTTTAGACATTAGAGCTCAGTGTTAAACTTTGGAAGGTATCTTAAATTAGAAGTGCTTAGTTATTCCTTAATGACTCAGCTTATTTACCTGTTTTAATATATGTCTAATACCTGAATTTTGGTCTTCTGCAGTTTAAAATTTATCACCAGGTCTCCATACTTCTAAAAATATATATAAAATCATGTGAAAAACTTTACGTTATTTATTTTTACAGAGTGTATGATATAAACAAACCATGCTTGTCTAGTAAACAGGAACCATTATCCCCTTTTAGAAAAGTCAGATTTGAGGTTCTGCTGGTTGCTGGAGAACAAACAATGCAAAAAATCTTTATTTTAAAAAATGCAAAAAAAAATCCCATTTTCCTAAACCCACAAGGAATGGAATACGGCATATTTCATTGCCAACATCTTTTAGATTTAGACATAATTCTGCCCAGATGGTTCTCTTTCTAGGCTATTCTTCAGAGCTGCACTCCTTTTTCAGTCCATTACCTTCACTTTATCTCTAGTTTGTGCTTTCCTGTGGCTTCTGCTGCTCACATAAGCTCCTCTACTAAAAATATTTGTTCTAGAACATTTTTGTATATGTGCCTGGTATGCACTTTGCTGTGGGCCAGAACCTCATGTTTTAGAAGCTGCAAATTTTTCCCATCCTTTTGCAACATAAAATAATTTTTTATGTTTGCTCCTTTCCAAATGAAGAACACTTGTTCTTTCAGTAGGATTTTAGCAAATTGTGCCAGTACAGTGAAGATCACTGTTATGGGTTACTCAGTCATTTTGAAATGGGTTCTCTATGAACATTTGTTGCCAGTTTTCCAATAGCTTCTCTCAACTCTTTCTAGTGAAAGAATGAGAAAGAAAAGACTGAGCTTTACATTGAAGTTGTGAGTTAACACTGGGTAAAGCACTGGTCTGGTGGCAAGTAGCATCAGATCAGCAATCAGGTCTCCAAGCAAGTTGCTGAATTCTTTCATGCTTTAACTCACAAGATAAAAATGCAATTGTTTTCTCCTCTTATTTATATTGGCCTTTTAAAGAGTTTGCTCTTTCACATAAATATTTGGGCAAGGTAAACCCTGGTATATCTTTGGTTATCTTTTGTCCATGTCTGAAAGCAAACTTACCACACACATTTCAAGGCCATTCTCCTTGTGCTGCAGTATAACAATGCAGTATAAAGTTTGGAAGTTACTGAAGTAGAGTGAAGCACAGAGAAGTTCAGGAACACAGATGAGTCTCCCAAGAATATCTTACCTACCTGTAGTTTACTTAGGAACAAGTTCCCTCATGAGGTAATCTCTCCTGCTAGAGACCTAGGTGGAAATGCCCCAAGACCAGCCTGTCTCTGACATGTGTGGATTTCAGTTATTCATGCAGGTTGGGATTCAGTGGGAATGTTTAAATGCAATATACCAGTAATAGAAAGAAATCATTTGTGTAACTTAATTCAGTGTTCTACGCTCTACCTACCTTAGAATAGGGTTAATATTTTTTCAGTCAATACATTTCAATTAATATTGGGAATATTTGTGCAGTGAATGTGTGCTCCATGACTACCTAAACTTTAATGCTTTTATGCTTTTATTTCTATTACAGAGTCACTGTTCTTGTTGAGAAATGGAAAAGAGCTCTGTAATGTATTTGTGCAAAGTACTTAGCTCATAAGGACTTCAAAATTGTTTTCTCTAAATCGCTACAGCTTTTTGAAGGCCTCCACATACTGCTGTAGAGGCAAAGTACTTTTTTTTTCTTTAAACAGGCCTTAACATCTCATCATGCTTTTGAATAACAAGTGGTTGATCACGTACCTTAATTACAAGAGCAAATTGAAGGCACTTGTCCTATTCATCAAAACAGAAAGAAGAACAATACCCCAGCAATGTTAGCAAACATGGGGGCAAAATCCTTAGCTGGTATAAATCAGCATGGCCCTAATCTCTTCAACTGGATTGTGCCAGAAAATACCAGGTAATGATCTGACCTTTTTAGGGTAAATGTATGAAGAATTATGTGCACAAATTTTCTTTTGAGAAATTAGGAGGCAATATTAATTGGTGTCAGATCTTTAGATGTTGCTTTGTATCTGTCCTTTTAGATAACACAATCATGTTGTTCATATAACGGGAGACTTTGATTTCTCTACTGGAGAATGTGATTTGCAATTCTCATTTTCCAAGACAGCTTGATATGCTTACACACAGAGATTAAATGTCTGGGATCAGAAAGTTCAGTCATTAGGTGAAGTAAGGAGCTGTGATGCCGCAGATATAGCATTTTGAGATCTAGATAAAAGATTAAAGTTACTCACTGTATAAGAGGAAACGCATTTCACACATGAGGGTGAAGATTTTCTTTTAGAGAAGGAGTGAAATAGCTATTGAAGATGCAGCGCTGGCTCACAGAAACCAGAATGTTTCCTCTAAACACTACTCAGGTCTCTTGTTTTTATTGTGGAGATTTTGTTGCTGAGAATCGCTCCTCTGCTATAGCTGCTTTCCAGATGTACAAAGTTCCCATCCCTCCAAGTATCGTCAATAAACAGGGGTCAAAGGGAGGAAGTAACAACATGGATTTTCTATTTGAATCAATACATTTTCTTATAAAGGCAGCAGGGCAGAAAAATTATTCTGAAACAGGGAAAAAGAACAGAGGAAGCTTCAAGACAAATTAGTAAGGGCCAGCTGATGAAGCGAGGGACTGTAGAAGGGTGTGACAAGGTGACTTTTTGGGTTTGTGATAAAAGGGCAGGAAGAGTTCAAAAACGGGGCAGAACAGGGGTAATAGGAAGGGCAAGTCTCCTGCTGAAGGGCAGTAGCCACATGTCTTTAAGAAGACCTTCAGTGTATTTGACTGTAAGAGTATTATACCAGCACTTGCTATGAGACCATTACTTGGAGGGGAAAAGAAAGGGCTAAGTGATAGATGATTGGGAAACGCCAGATTTCTGGGAGCTCTGTTGCTTTGAGTTTTCTGTGCTGTCATGCTGGCTATAGTATAATACTAAAGGCCCTGTAAAGAAGAGTAGGGGGGAATAATGTGTGGTACTTAGAAAAGAAGTGAAAGAAAAGTACCCTAAGTCACCTTTATAGAGAGAAACAGAGAGTAAACAAAAATAATTATTTTATAGGTCATGCTAAGGGTTTGTCTGACCCAGGACTCTATCCCTATGCATACTAATGTATTGAATACTCCCTTCCCGTGAGTATTCTTTCATTTTCTATTAATCTGCATGATAAAATGGGCTTTAGATGCTTTTCCTTTTTTTTTACAGAAGACCTGCACAAGTGTAGCCTAACTTTGTAAGTTACTGTACCTAACTTTATAAGGGTTATAAAGAGGGAAGACTGAGGAAGAACAGGCTGAAGTGCCTTCCATTTAGCATTCAGATCCTCTGTGTATGATCTTGACTTTAAGCAATGGACTTCACAAAATATATACTTGGCTGCTCTGACCACTATTTCTCAAGAGCTTCTGGTTTCAGTGCATGCCGCTGTCAGTGACTAGCTGTCAATACCTGGTGAACAGTACCAATATCAACTTGTTTATAAAGGAAATCACTTACAAAAGAACATGAATTTAAGGTAGCTTAGCTCGTCAGCTCTGCAAAACCACTGACCAAGTCTTAAAGACATTTCCTCTGAAGACCTCCTATATGACAAATTATTTTTATGTATTTGCAAATGACTGTCAAATAATTTCAAAGATTGTTCCTGGGTGAGTGCCAAATAATTGCGAAAATTTGTATAGGGGAGAAGTAGCAGGCTTGTTTAATTATCCTTTTCCCTGTGCTTTGTGAGTCAGAAGCCTTGGCTTTGTTTATATATCACTTTTTCTTTTGCAGAACGGGGAAATATTTTAGAGGCTGGTAATAACTGATGTTTGTGTGAAGAACAGCCCTTATGGTGTTTGGCTATCTTGAAATCTTGAAAAAAGTTGTAGGACTTCTCCACTCCTGGAGTAGAAACAATACCCTGAGACTTAGACAATCAATCACACAGCATGAATAATGAGCAATCTCTCAAAGCAACAGTCACATTTGCATAAACCATTCATTCGGTTTATTTGAATAGCCACCAAATTAATGAAAATCAAAAGGAATCCATGGATCATTTACAACCAGGAAGGAGGGCTGAAACCATTGAATAGATGACTTGCTGAAATAAATGTTCATGGCTCTGTCTTTCTAGAACGAAAAAGAGGAGGCAGGTTGGAGCAAAAACTACCAGAAAATGAGCTGCTTCTTGCCCACCCCGATGGGGTTTCTTTCCATATAAGTCCACTGCATCACTCTATTTCTTCCTCTGGCTGTTGTTTCCAAGAAGGATTGGAGGGGGAGAGAGGAAATATGGGAACCCCAGTTTGCAACAATGTGGGGAAAAGTAATTGAAAACTTGGGTTTAATTGATTTTTTGCAAGAGGAGAACCAGAGGTAAGCATTTTCAAGAAATAGTTGGTTTCCAGAGATGTCTGCACTAATAATTTTTTGTTTATAGTACTCTATATGCCTGGGAAAATCAGTTACAGGAGGGTCTCTTTAGATCCATTCAAAACATTTCTCTTATATTTCTCCTCCTAGTTGCAGAAGATGCTGACAATCCTCTGCTGTGAATCTATGTTCAATTTCAAGAGAGTAAACTCTTCCAGCTGTCACACCTAAGGACAAAACCTAAAATCAACAAATAGCTTATCAGGAGGTGCTTTTCACTTCTCCGCTCCTGCCACTGCTCAGGCTTCCCATATCTTGGGAGCCTATTTTTCAGAAAAGAAAAAAAACCCCAAAACATATGCATCATTCGAATGTGGATGCAATTAATTTCATTAGGAAATTCTGTAGTCCTGATGTAAGAACAATTCCATAGCAGATAGGAGATCAAATAATGTGTCTCTTTCAGTATTTAAAGAAGCATGTTTCTATCTAGTTACTGATTATTGTGCTCTATTTTACAAGAAAAAGCTTCCACCTGTTCTTCATACTTTGGCAATATGATATCAACAGAGATTTCATGCATGCCAAAATAATTACCCAAATTAAAAGGTACATATTTATTGCTTTGGTAACTCTCTTGGGTAAGGAGAGAGCACAGTGTACTTCAGATAAGTCATTCTCTATCAGACATGGCTCTACCAGACAGGCTGGTGGTCTATGTCTCTGTGCAGTTCTTCAGCCTGGGCTCCTTCAAAATGTCAATATTTGACACTCACCATTGCTTAAACCACATGCCGATACTCCTGCCAGACTATTCCCTTCTTGCAGGACAGGAATGATCACTGGGCTGTTCAGAGTCTCCCAGAGAGACCTTTTAACTTAAGGCCTGTGTCAGCAGGTTAAACAGATGGTTCTGTTCAACAGCCAACATCCTGCACAGCAGTCCCTGTGAAGACACTAAGCCTAACAGCTGACAAAATCTGGGGAGCTGCCAGTTCCACTGGGAATCCCATTTTGGGGGAGACAGGAAGGAAGAACCTCACTCAGGAAGCAGTTCGCTCACTCCTAGAGCAATCCAATATTTTTAGGTCTTCTTCATTGCTTCTAGGGTTCTTCTGGCAACTGTTTTTGTTGGGTGGGTTTTTTAAGGATTATGGATGGAAATAAAACATACCTGCTTCTCATGGAGCTTATCCTACAGCATTGGGAATATGGGTGCAGTGTCAGCTGAATGAAATGAGTCTGTCCTGTTGCATGCTCACTATTGGGACCTTATGTTCAGAGCTGTCATTACTCTCCCTGACTTGTTTGGTTACTATTCTTTTTATACCTAAATCCCAGCAGAGTAAGCCCCTGAAATCATGAACTCCTCTTTCCAAGAAAAAAACCCAAACCAACACCTTTACATATATTTTGTATATTATTTTCATGATAGCCATCTGATGCAATGTCCAGTTCCAGGAACCCAGAAAGGAAATGGCATAAAATATACAGATTTCTGATTTTCAGCTTGAAGAGCACAGCCCACTTCTCCTTTCTCTGAAGGCAAGTCAAAGGCCCAATGATCTAACTGTAATTTTTCTTGTCTTATTTCATTATATTTGGAGAGCAAAAACTGTGCCATCCAAATACCAAATACTTACAATTACTTTTTAGGGAAAAGTGTGTGTTAAAATTAGTCCCCATGAAAATCAATTGAATATTATTTTAAAAGTAACACAGTCATATAAAACAAGCTGTTCGTAGATAGAAAGCAGGTGAGTTTCCTGACTTAAGTTGCTAGAGGCATAGTTACTGGCATCTGGAAATTTCATTGTTATTATGCTTTCTATTTGTTAAACTAGATCACAAATGAGCTATTTATTTATATGTCTTTGCTGTTTATTCTGCAAAAAACCTGCTGAGATGCATACCAGATGTCTGTCTCTGTTCTGTATGACTTTATTTCTCATACCTGCATTTATCATGGCCTATTGCGTGCCTGACTGCTACTTCCTGTTGATTTATTGTGTAGTTTTACACAATAAATTTTTGTCATATTCTTTGTTCTCCCAGCTGTTTTTCAGTCATCTCAAACGATATGACTTCTAAGTGGTTTCTCTCTTAATGCTCATGTACTGTGCCTTCTATAGCAGAAAGACAGAGAGGCTTTGCCCACCATTTGCAGATATGCATGGATATCCAAAGCTTTAAGTCACCATAGGTGAACTTTCATTTTCATGTATATTTCTTCTCCTTCTGAAGCAGTACATCTTCTTTTGTCCTCCCACAACTCACAAGTGTTTAAATCAGCAAAGCACAAACAAGAACATTATGGTTGAAATCAACAGGAGATCAAGGAGTATCAGTAAAACACCCAATTTGTCCTCACAAAGTCTCCCTCCCTGCTGCAGAAGACTGGATTCACAGCTCTGCTCTGTCTTCTCTCCACCAGCTCAGTATAGGTGTTCACGGCCTCCTGACCTCTCTCCTCGTATTTCTGATGCCTATTCAACAGACCTTAATTAATGCTGCCTTTCTTGCCTGCTTTTTAAACTGCAAACCCCCTGCTGTCTTTACCTTTTAGGAACCAGAACTTTACTGTCAAAATTTTTTTTCCTTTCCTAATGTACCCATCCTCTGTGCTTTTTTTTTGCCAGTGTAATATGCCCTGACACCTTAGTGCTTGTGAGCAGATCAGTTGGCTTTGGTGGAGCTGCCCCACCCATTTCTCAGTGTCTTTCACTGCTTCTGAAGGTCAGGCAAACTCAGCCTCCAATTCCCCTATCAAACCTATCTGTTAGCTTTTAGTGGCAATCCTTCAACACTGGTAACTTGCCTGATTTAACCTTATCAGATTCAATATTCATGCTAAAAGAGATAAAATGCTTCTGGTTTTAAAGCTAAAGCATTACAGAGTAATGTACATAGTAAAACACATTGCTACATCAACTATAGTCTTCAACTTTCAGCTTCCCATGTGCTTGTCACATTTTAAATGAAGTCCTAAAGCTGTATGTTGCTCTGAGAAAGTTATGTGTCTGCATGAAAATTCAAAGAACCCATACTGGTGATCAAGCTCTGAATAGCATATAGAGCCAAAGCCCTTAGGGGTATCACCCCTATCTGGAAAATAAATGGAGTCAGAATTATGTGTAGAATTTTTCAGAAATCCAGAATAATGTGAGGAATTTCAACAGATCTCAAGGTTGCTTTCAGATGGACCTGCTCCACACCATGCCTGCCCTTATTCCAACCTGCCAGCTACTTTTTTTAACCACTTCAGTGCATTTCTCTGTATTCTTGGAAGCTGCATAGATGATAAAATCACCCAGCTGTATTTGGTCTCTCCCTAGCTAGGTACTTATCTGAATCTTTTACAACCATCTGCTACTTTCTCAGACAGGTAATGGAGCAGAACATCAGCAAAAAAGCAAAACGAAACACTCCCAACAACAACAAAAAACCCCAAAACACCACAAAAGAAAAAGCGCCTAACTTAGAGATTTCAGTTTTATCCTAAGCTTAATGAATAGTTTTATAATCCTTGTTTTTTTAGGTTTAGCTTTTGTTTTTAGGTTTTTAGGTTTAGCACCATGAGAGCTGAAGGGCATGCTATCATGGAGATTTCCCCTGCTAAAAGTGGTAGTACTTCTAAATATTCATGACATCATTATACAGTTTATCAAATCCAAAGCTTTTAATTTAGAGCACATCTCAGTCATGTATCACTTGTAGCCAGAAGTGGTTTTTATTTCTTTTAACATTTGAATCCAAAGTACGCAGAATGGATAGACTGTGAATTTTAAGCTCCTCTTCTCTCCTCAGATTCTTTCATTTGCACTATTTTGTTTTGATTTCTTAAACGGGTTTTGCTTTTGAGCAACCAATCAATGCAATTCAACAAGATATAATAGGAAAGCAGTTCCTAACTGTTACTTTCCATTTTTCACATCTGTAGTGTAATTCATCAGAATAAAATCTCCAGGCCTGAATAATAGTCTATTTAGGGCATGAGATAGGTACTCTCCACTGAACACTCAACCTACTCTAGTTTAATCAAGAAAAGCAATTGTTTGCTTCAGCTAGACTACTGCAAGGAGAAAGTGAAACTTAGTCAAAACCAAAGAGAAAAATACCTTTATAGTTTACTGGCATCCAAACCATTACCTGCTCTTGCGACTCTTCAGTCCAGATTCAGAGATGGGATCTATGGCTGCTTCTCCTCTTGAACGCATTTCTTTTTTATTTCCAAGACAGTGTGGTTACATTGGTGTTTGGTATAGGTGGACAGCAGTTGCTGAATGTTATATGAATATAGGCAGCCACAGGAACCCCATGACTGTTTTCCCTGGAACCACAACAGCAAAGCTGTTATAAGAATCTAAGGGATAGGAATACACTTTTTGTGTCCTGTGGACTCTATCTACCTTTGTCTCAGTTTATTTTTGACTGAATAGCCTGGGAACATGAAAAGTAAGGACTTTCTAAGAAGAAGAAATTGATGCAGCAAGTTTAAAGGAGAGTATAATGATCTTGAAAGGTGTCATAATCTTGAGATTTATTCTCTAGTTCCTTTTGGGTCACAACAAGAACTCCACTTTCCAGCTGTGCTTTGGTAAGTAGAGAAAGGTTAAGAGCAGTGTTTAGAGGACGTGTGGTTATGCTGTTATTTGTCTGCTTGCCTAATTTTACATCGGTATCACTTGAATGCCTTCATCTGAAATCAGGTGCATAAATGAAGGGATGTCTACTATCCATTTGTCTAAACGGCATTAGAAAAGATACATCCATATTACAGAAAAAGAATTAAAGCATTGTAGTTGTTGAATTGTGTTGACAAAAGGCCAGACATGGCTTCCAACTACTGAGAAGCAGAAGCCAAGAGAGACATTGCGTGTAAAGCATAACGGGGGGTAGCAGCTTATGACAGAACTGCTGACCACGACTGAAATGACTGTAACACTACCATGTCACAAACATCAAATAAGAGTGTAAAATCATCCAAACTGGGCCCATTGGAAAGAGCAAAGAGACACTGGCTGTTTATTAGGACGGGGATGAAGGTGGCAAGGGAGAAGAGCTTGGGAGGGAACAAAGGTGTAAAAAGAGAATATAAGGGGTAGCAAATCATGTGATCAGATCTGACTGGGAGACAATTTTAAGAATTTTAGTGCTATGGATATTAGACATTTGTGATTAGATCAGGGTTTGATGCAATCGGTCACTAATCTTTTGTTTCTGTGACAACTGTGTCTGTTCTGCAAATATGGACAAGTCTGCATTGCATCAGATCACTAGCATCCTGTTGGATCATCAGCACTGCCTCAGTCTGCTTTTCACCTGGAGAAAGTTTATTTCTGAATCCTCTAGGATCTTCTTAAAAAATATTAAGCTGTAGCATATGGATCTCCATATTATTTTTGAGGGCTGTAAGTTTCTGTCTGACTTTAGGAATTGCAATGGTTTTTGTACAGCAGAGCAGTGACAAATATTCTTCAAGATACCTTGTCCAGTTAGAGAGAGAATGATCTGTCCTACTACCTCAGCTGCTTTTAGACTTTCTAAGGTTTAGCATGTATTCTTGGTGTTGAGTGTGACCTTTCTTTGGCACAGACACTTTGTTTCCACTCTTTAAAGACAATTGCCTGCTCTTTTGGAAGTGGCTGCCATGCAGCACAAAGACCTCTGAAGTCCCTTTGCAATCCATTAAGAGATTGGTTTATTTACTGTCTGCTATTGATTATTACTTAATCTTAGACTTCTTCCCTCAAGGAAAAGAGAATAATCTTTGTGCAGTTTCTGGTTTGTTCTGTGGCCAGAGAGAAGAAAATGCTCTGATGCAGCTGACTGAAGAGGCTGTTCAGCTTTGGATCAAAGTGCATTTGTTTTAATTTTCTAGCCAAGTTTCTAGCCAAAAGATTTATTGTGAGCTAAAGTGTAGTGAAAATTGCCAGGTTGTTGATGTCCCTAGAGATAAATTTCTCTGTTTACTTGTAGGGCAGATGCAACCAAGGCAGTTCTGGCACATGATGTTCCCTAGATCTGTTTCCCTGCTTGTAAAGAAGACTTGAGCCCCCAATAGGGAATCAGGACTAGCCACTGTTGTTGAGTGCTCTCCACTAAAGCCATATCTATGGCTCCCAGACTGCTATTTTTTGAACACTTTGGGTTGGTGCCCATGGCAGAGTTGACATAAGCAACATGTAAGCAACGTGCAGAAGCAAACATTTTATTTCGTCCTGCTGTGCTGAACAGCCAGTGAGCAGCACAGACGTACACCAGCCCCACAGTGGGCTAAACCTGCACTGCTGACTTAGAAAGGAATGAGAGTCCTCAGACAGGACAGAACATTCTTTTTAAGCAGCAGGAAAAACCTCACGAACAACAGCCAGGTTAGTTCCTGAGGAGCAAAATTGGGAATGCCAACTTTTCAGTGCTCTTACACGCTAACCCCAGTGCTCCTACCCACCGCAGGGGTTCCTCACAGGCTTCTCATGGCTCTGCTCTCTCTTGGCTCATTCTCATGTCCCCTGGCCACCCACTGAGCAAGAAAAGCTGTAGGTACAGGGATCAGAGCTGAGAGGTGCATATGCTGACAAGTCACTTAGTAAGTAAACTGCTGCGTGGATATTGGCAGGTCACGCACAACAGGTGATGGTTCAGGTCATGCTGAAGCCCTTTTCCTCCTGGGAAGAACTCACTTGGCTCTCTTCTCAATCCATCCAGACATCAATTTGTATGAAATTTTCAGGAACATAATTATTGTTATGGTTTCTACTACTTTGTCAAATTTGCATGTAGTTAGTGAAGAGGTCCAAAGGTTCAGAAAAAGAAAATGGACTGATGAGCCGACAGAGATTGGTGAAGTTTTTGTTTCTTTAAAAACAGGCTTTCAAAAAAAAAAAAAAAAAAAGATTAGAGGGGAAACTGGGAAACTAAAAGTACCAGTTTAATTAATGATAATTTTTTTGTCCAAAATTAATTTTTAGCTGTGCTTTGTAATTAATTATGGCAAGGAATCTGAGAAATGAATTTTCAATATTTCCTGCATATTTTGTGCAGAGTTTATGATCAAACCATATATTCTATGTCCTGAGAAAGACAAAAGCAAATCTGAACTGCTTGATGCAGTATTTTAATCTCATAAATATGAAAACCAAATCATTACCCATAATAATGAAGTACAATAAAGCATAACAAATATTTCTATTTCTATAGTTGGGGTTTTGTTTTTCATTATTTTGTGTGTTGTGGTTGTTGTTTTGATTTGGTTTGGTTTTTTTTTTTTTTGTAGATAAATGATGGTTCTAAAGGGCCTTTAATTACATACTTTTAATGTACACTAAAAAAGAGCTTCCTTGCACCTTGCATCCTCCTACATATAACTGCAAAGTTTTAAAGGAGCTTTTCTTTCCTTCCCTGGTCTTTAAAAGCCAAATTTGGTAGACCCTCTGTCTGACATTTCTGGAGCCTGAAATTCTTCATTTCCTGACAGAGGGGTCAATCCTCTCATCTCTTCCTGTCTCCATGCCCTCTCCTGGGCAGATGGGAATCACAGAAGTGCTTAGCGCTCTCCCAGCTCTGCTCCCTCCAACAGCTAAGAAGAGATGCCAAAGTCTGTAGCTGAACTGGACAGACATCCCTTATCATCATATTACCTGTATGTGTATAGAAGGAAGCAGTGAAATTCTTCTGGCCAGAAGCTCTAAGAATATACTACAGCAAAAGCCATGTGGATAGAGTTCCTAATATTTCCCTGATCCCAAGGCTTTAACCTCTCCCGGTTTTATTTCAGTTTTATATCCTTGAGGTCATAGGATTTCTGCCAGTGGAAAGTAGAAGGAACTGGCCCTGTAGCTCTCACTGTGGGAGTGATTTGTTGATCAAGACATATGAGCAGCAAATATACCCACTTCCCCTTTAAACCACTTACTTATTAATACTTTATTCTCTTTCAGTATTGAATATTAATAAGCAAAAAGCTGCAAGACATTTGCCTAGGAAAATTCCTCCAACCCCCAAATCTCCTTTTCTCTGCAAGCTATTAAACATAACTTTCAGCAAAAGATTGATAGTGATTCTTTTGGGCAGAATCTACAATCCCTCTCTATTATCCAGATGCACTGCCTTTAGAAGGGTGCTGTGCCTGTGCAGTGGAGCCTGGAACCAGCAGGGCTCTTCAGACACAGCCAGTGAAACCTTCTGCAACATCATGAATTAAGTGCACATCTGTGAGTTAGGAGTGTATTTACTGCAGTGGAACAAGGACCTGAAGACAGGTCTTTCCAGTAAGTGTTTTCTGCTGGAGTACGTGAACTCCAGCTCATGTGCTAGAAAAGAAACCACCTGGCTGCTCATCCCATTTCTGTCTCCCCCTTTTCTCTCACTAACCACAGCACCTGTGGTTCCAGCTGTGCAAGTGAGAAATTGTGCCAGCCGGTCCAGCTAGGATTCTGGTCAGCATTACATGTGTTGTTATTGCACTGCTCTCCTTTTTTCCTTTCTTTCCTTTTTTCTGTGGGTGAGGTGGTAGAAGGACTATTTCTTGTGTACTTGCTTTACAAGTCCTCACCTTCCTTGCAGCAGAGAAGTTTCCAAGCAGATCTTTCTAACCTAAATAATTTCACTCATTAGTTTAGCAAGACATTTTCACAGCCATCTCTTCAGCAATGGTACCATTTAATTTTGAATGTGTCTGAACTCCCCCAGGCCCTCATGTTTAATGTGAACCTTCCCAGACTGTGGCTGTGACCAAACACTGATTTGGGATGTCCTGCCAGGTTGCAGGATCGTAGGGAGCTTGATGTGGGAGGCAGCCCTTGAGTGAATAGCAAGTTAAAGCTGGTCCCACAACACAGCTGGAGCTATGTGTGCACAGGTGATCTTCTACAAGAAAGGAAGAGCTGGATGACAACTCTCCTTGACTTAAAGCCAGGAAACCCTACAGGAATGTGAACACCTCTGTGAACCTGGCAGCCAGGTAAATCCCAGGCAAAGATGATGTACTGTAGTTTATTAATACACAAATATAGAGTTTAAAGCCTGATTAAGCTACTTGTTTCTGTTCTTCCCTGTACTCACTTTTTTTTTTTTTGGGTGGGGGAGGGGGTACTAAAAATCTCTCTATGCAGTTTATGTGGTTTGAATATTATTCTTAGATAGCTAATTCACTTTGTGTAGTGAGCAAGGAGATGGGAGAGAGTGAAAATCAAGAGTGTAAATGTAGGTGGACTCGTGGACTATCTTAAGATACTTGAAGCAATATCATTATTTTAGGTATCTTGCCTAGTACAGGTCACCTTTTATATCTACTAACTACGTATGGATGCCTCTCAAGCTTAGAGATGTCTAAAATGATGGTAGATCCTTAAATATAGACCTATGGATCCCACGGTGGAGGTTTGTGTCTCTGTCCTGGATTTCGCTTTAGTGGTCTAAAGTCTAACTTCCTGTGCGATTGGTGAGCAACTCTGCGTGTCTTTCTTGGATAGAGCCTTTAGTGGTAAGTATTACTGCTGCTAATGAGGATAGAATATCCCTCAAGTTCATCTGGTATACTCCAGAGAAGCCCCTGTTGCTAGGAGTGATGACATTTCTCATTTAATAAAAATATCCAACTAACAAAAAAGAAAAAAAATTTGATTTAAATGTCCTGCACCAATGCCTCCAGCAGCTACTTGCTTCATGATCTCATTTACATCTCTAACCAACTCTCCCTATTAGAACTATTTCTGTCATGAGGTTCTTGGAGAAAAAAGGTCGTTTGGGTTTTTTACCCCCACGGGAATCCCTGACCAAGCGGACCGGCTGAGTTAGGAAGAGGAATTTCTAAAAACCACCATGAGAAGCACAATGACTAAGGAAGGAAAAATGCTCAACATGCTCGAGAAAGCAAAGAGAGTTCACGCAAACTTCAAACTCAATAAAAAATTGGGGGGGTGTGATTAACTTTTATGGATCTTTTATTTTCCTATGTGTCAGTATGATTTATTCAAAATTTGTTTCCTCAAATAGCTTTTTTTAAGGGTGTGTGAATAATAACAAGTGAATTAGTGATGTTTATTCAAGGGAATGTTTGTAAAGCTGCTTTATTGTGTAGATACTGCTGCATCTAAGCATTACTTTTCAATTTTATTTTAGTATAAATTACCTTATCTTCTTTCAACTGCCTTTAAAGCTAATAATCCTAAAGAATTAAGATTAGAAAGTAATGCTATCAGTGACAAAGCTCATTAATGGCTTTTTATCACTGCAAACTGGTGAACTATATCCAGGATAATTGGAGTAAATGGAATATACCTATTCTTCAGCCAGATATCCTTTACTCTACTTTACATTAATTACTTCAAGGTTTTGTTCTGGTCAAATAAAATTTGAGTGGCTTGTCTGCTTCTTTTCTGAAAGGCTGAGCAAATGTCAGGTGTGCTGCTTTGAGAAGTCAGAAAGGGTAAATCTGCAGCAGTCCAGATAAGTACAGGCAGAGAAGGTAGATACAGAGACCTGAACAGTTGCCACGATTGATCATTTTCAGGTGGTTCTAGGGTGATTCAGGCAGGATATTCCCAAAGAAAGGGGGACTTTGCTTTCTGGAAGGAAAAGATGCTTATTTTGAAAATTGTGCTCGTTTTTTACTAGTGGATAGCTCAGGTTTTCTGGGGGAGTACAGAGTTGTTGGGGTTTATTTTAACTTTTTGTAGGAAGTCTGTTACTATTTTAAAGTTGTTTTAAAATCCAGTGAAGGCTGGTCTGCCCCAGACTTCTCTGAGAATGCACCTGCACAAAACTAGATGCTATTTTGATTATGGACCTTAATAGTCCTTTCCAGAGAGACAGACTTCTCTAGTAATTCCACATTCAGAAATTAAAGTGTAACATGTATCAACATGCTTTAGTACCCTTATCAAAGCCTTTAAGAGCCCCTCTAGTGCCGTAAGCACTAGCTAAAGACCTCTGACCTAAAGAAAAAGGAGTATTCATTCAAGTAGGAGATCTCTGTCTGTCTCTGCTGGGAAATACGGGTTTACAACCCAAAATAGAAGCAGATTTCTGGACTGCACCCCCTGTTTTCCTGCCAGCTTTTGCTCCATTGTAGCTCAGAGTGCAGCAAACTTGCATCCTGTAACAGCTGCTGCATTGTCTTTCCTTATATTATGCATCTTCATGAGGTAAAAAGAGCTCATCCCTTTTCTTCAGTTGGTTGAAATGTTTGTTGTTGTCTGAAAAACAGGATTGCATTCAGAAGAGAGCAAATCAAAGTGTTAGGGCAACCTGTTCTTCTCTCCTCTGCCTCTCCAATCTGGATTAGTTTAGGTAAGGAAAACTATTCCCACATGATTTTGTGCCACACAGGACAAGCAGGAAGAGTGCGGCAGGGTTTAGGTTTTGAAGGCATGAGAATAAATGTACTACTGCTCTATGGCAAAAAGTAGGAGAAAGGAAATTTTAACAGTTTGAGAGACTGGTACAATACACATTGTTATTTTTCCTTCCTTTTGATCCAGTGCAAAATAAAAGAAAAAAATTAAGCTGTGTGAGAGAAGGGGAAGTTCTGACAAAAGTCTTCTGAAACTGAGCACAAACTTTTCCTCTATTCTTCTTTTCTTCAACAGTTTATTTAGGAAAAAAAAAATGTTTGCAGTGGCCATGGCATAGTACATTTATCCAAGTTCAGCCAGCTTTTACTTTGTATTCTTGTGTCATTTCTTGTGGGAAGTAACTGAAAGGGTTTATTTCTTCCCTGTCCTACACCTCATTTACTGAGCAGATCCTGCATCTGGCAGACAAATCAATTGTAAACAAACAGATTTTAGGGAGGTTGGTGCCATGATCTGTGCATTTTTCAGCAATTCAAATGGAATGAGTTCTTTTACCCATCCTAAAAGTTTGCCGTGTTAGTGCAGTACCTCAGCCAGTACTCAGGACCTGTGCAACTAAATGGAGTGAAATAGGTACTTGAAGATTCACATAATGCATTAACCATTTTTATAACTTAATTCAGGACATGATATATACAGCTGACATCAAAAGCCTTTCATAGCTGTTCTTTAATTTCAGTTTCAGTAATGAATACAGATCCAATTAGAAGGGAGCTGATACATGCTGAAAAGAATTAACAATACCCCTAATTTCCATATTGAAGTAATGACTGCTGTTATAGACTTCTTGATTTTAATCAGATATTCTCAAAAATGACAGTGGGTTTGGATTCATAATGCTCAGCTGATGCTACAAGTCACAGTCTCTCACGTTCTCTCTCTGTATTTAAAAAAAATCTTACAAGTATAGAACAAAAGCTGATTTGACGTGCTACGTATCTTTTTTGGCACATTAATGTTTACCCAAGACAGATCACAAACAGCATGTCAATGGTTGTGGAGGTTTGCAGTAGCTGACCCTGAGCACCAGCTATGTGAGACAAAAGTTGAATCAGGCTTTTTGTGAGTTTGATATGGTTTTTGAGGGCTTTGTGGCACTGTCTTCAGATCAGACCAGAGGCTCTTAGTTCAAAACATTTTGTCTTCATGGTATAGAAAGGAATGTTGGAGCAGCTGTCACAACTTAATGTCATGATGATTTATCTAGTTTTATGTCACAATCTACACAGACTGAGGGAAAAATGCCCCTGTGAGTTGTATCTTTCAGAAATACGTGGTGAGCTAAACTGCATGAGAGCCTGCCAGTTACACAGGGATACTTCACCCTGTGAAGCTTTGTGTTAGAAACAGCTCTGTCTTCGGATTGCTCTAATTTCTATGGCTTGGGCCATTTTAAGAGGGAAGAAAGAAATTTATGTACATGAAATATACAGGGAATGAATCTATTTATGCAGGTTTTCATCTCATCCATCTACCCTCATGGTAAGGTTTGAGTATGCTTCTGATAATGCCTGTACCGACTGTGCTCTGCCCGTGCCTTTCTATAACCATTAGGATTTGGTACTGCAGGGAAGCCACACGAGCAGTTGCATGTGCACCTTTTTCATATGGGCAACATGTCAGGCAATGATGTGAGGTCTCTTCAGTTTGACTTGCTTTCCTGACCTTTTTCAGTTGGTCTGTGCATCAGGCTTCAGTACATGTGGGAGCAGGTGGGATATGCAGTACCTTGTGTAGAGACACTGGAGAATATTACATTTTCTGAAGCAATAAAGTCACAGAGTTTAACCGGGAAAATAAACCTATTTAGAGAAATTGAAAGTGCACTGGTTTGTTGTCACTGAAGAAAAATTCCCCAAACAGTCTCACCTTTTAATAAGCGCTTGACTGACGCACAAGCTCAAAATGGGAGCTACTGCTAGTGTCTGGCAACAACGTCTATAATATAGGATACATCTATCCAAATCTGCTTTGGGGGATACCTTGCATGCAGTTGAGCTGCTAATCTAAGCATGTATTAGTCACAGAATTTTAATCAAGTAGCTTGAATTAGAAAATTTCATCAGCGGGGACACAATCCTTAAATTGAAAGAGAAATTGCATGCTGCTGAATGGATGTATTTTTTGTGTTCAGATTTGGCTCCATTTGCAAATAGCTTTGGGACAATGCCGTGTTTATTCCAGTTATGAAGCATATCGGGGTTCTTTCTGGAATGTGCTTCCTTCCTCTCAGCAGGTGTTGTACCTTATAATTAATGCTGCCTAGCCTAGTGTTAGTATTCTTGCTTCTTTCTGTTTCTATGTTCTTGCTGGAGAAACTAAGACAAAGGAGCCTGTGTTTATTATCTGAGGTAGTGGAGAGATGGCCTGGCATGTGTCTTTGTCCAGAGCCAACCCTGAAACTATATCACATGTAGAACAGAGGGTAGTGGAGGCATGTGGATGTGGTGTCAGAAAACAAGGTTGGGAAGTGGCAGCTGCATTCTGAAGGAGTGTTAGGAAAGGAAGTACTGAAACTATCTTTTAGTTTAATAATATTAATGCATGATCCTACATCTCTGGTATTTAGCAGCAATGACACTTCTATATGTAATATATTTGCTGTACTAGACTTATGTAACTTGATCATATCTACTGTTGCCCAAGACACGTATGGGAGAGAAAATATTAAGCTAAGTATTTTTGAAGCAGGGTTTGGTTGGGGATTTTTTTGCTGGGGTTTTTTTCATACCAAGCAGTGTGAATATGCTTGAAAGCAAAATTTCTGAAGGAAGATAAATCCTTGATATGTGCTGATATGAGCCTGTAATGAAAACTCTTAATTCCTTAATATGCTTCCTTCCTCTCAGTCCCTTATTTCATGCTGCATTGTGCACAGCATCAATTCAACTGTTTCAGTAAATTTCTACTTAACCAATTCTCAGCTGTTATGAATCCTAAACTTTTTCTGTGTTTCCCGCCGCTCTTCAGTTCAAAACTGCTTTGTTGTTACTTAAAACATTTGCCTAGAGTATATTAAAATTAAATCTAGGTTGTTGGGGGTTTTTTGTCCCCAATTTTTTTGAAGAAAGAATGTTTGAGTATTAATATCTTTGAGGGGTTTATTTGGCTTGCCTGTAAATTCTTTTAATTTGTATTTTGCTACTTATTTAAAAATGTAAAAATCAGCGCCAGTTTGAAGATGATAAACAAATATTTGGAAGCAGTTAATAAATATTAATTCATGTTTAGATGCATGAAAATTTAATTAATTGTTGCTGTTAAAGGTTTGCATCTCAGGTCTTGTTTATAGCGTTATTTATAAATGTACATTTACATTGTGTGTTGGTGATCTGTCCCTCCAGATACTGAGGCTGTAACGTGTGGGCAGGTCATCTATTACAACTGTACCAACTATTTAAAAACCTGTCTTCCATATAAGGAGAAATATCCTTAGCCATCAAGTTTTAGTAATTGTTCCTGCTCAGTACTGGTCCTTCCTTATCCTCACCATAATAATTTATTCAGTAACCCAAGACTGCAGGAGAAAAAAAGGGGTGGTGGATGAAAACTCCAAGATCACAGATGGAAAAGCAGCATTAAAATCTTAGCTTAGCCAGGAAGGCTGGGAAGACTGAGAAGCCTGGCTGTGGAACTACCAAACTGGTTTATGCATAGAATTTAAAAACATTAATATCTGCTGCTGCTCCCTTTCATACCTAAACCTCAGGCCATTCCTTTCTCAGGCATCTCTGATGGTGTTGGGCTATGACAGGCATTTCCTGTGCATTCCTTTTCATAGTCACTGTATCTCTTGAAATAGCACATCCAAAGTGAGGGGCAGAGCTTGTGGCCATTTCCATAATCCCCCCTGTCGTTGCTGTCTCTGAGATAGTGGCTGGGTCACAGACCACTAGAAGCAGACTTGCCAAGACCCCAGTCCAATACCCAGACTTCCCAGCTGAGCCCAAGAGTCCTATCACCTGAAGCACCAGCAAGTGCACAGTGTGCATGGACAGAAGGATTATATACAGCCTGCTCTATAAGTTCATGTGGGGAAAATCCTTTACATGAAAAAATATGTAGAAGGAATTTTCTCTCAAAAAAACCTGCCAAAACCCCAAAAAAACCCAAACACAGATTTGGAGTAGATATAAGCATTAAGAAATGTAAATGCAGACTTAAATAGTTCTGCTGGAAACCGGGCTTTAGAAGCTGCAAGTAGCCATTGTATGTACACAAATACTGTGATTCAGGTTAATTTTAGGGATTTACCTTCAGGACTCATGCAAGAAGGCTCATTGTCCTCGTCTCCCTCAAAAGAAAGTGAACTGAGACAAAAGATGAGTCTGGACCTGTCAGTTCTGTTAGGTCAATCTATCCTGACCTTTTCAGCTTGAAAATGTGATCATTGGACTGTTAATTGTGCATTTTTCTGGTGATAATGTCTTCTTTTGTCTTCAGCCAGAGAGAAAAGCAAGACCTTTGTCAGAGGAATTTTCTGCCTTTTTTTTTTTTTTTTTTTTCCTTCTCTCCTCTGCTCAGAAAATAGAGTGGAAACTGTAGATGGTATTTGTTTCAGACGAGTGCTTTCAAAATGATGATACATGGTTTAATTTTACTATTATGCAGCCTCATGGAATCCTGAAGAAATTACTCATGGTAGGGAAGTGCAGGCCAATAAATGCTTGCAGGATCAGAGGCTGCCTCTGTTCTTTAGTCTGAAGTGTTGTCATTACATTGTGTGCTACTGATAATTGGTCTGCCTCAAAAGTATTTTTATTTTGCTTTTAATGTATCAAACTTTTATACAAGACCTATTGCTGTGCTTTTCTCTCCTAATGCACGGGAGTCCAGAACATTAAGCTGTGCTGTATTAAATGCTCTAACCAAGCAAATCTGCATTCTGTTGTTGTTGCACAATAAGCAATTAAGCTTTGCTGCTGGGCCCAAGCAGGCAGTTCAATTCAAACTTAGCAGGTTTTGTGCTTTCCTGGATCAAGGGCTCCCTGTGAAGGCTCTGGTGCAAGATCCTCTCCTCTGCCTGCTGGACTAACTATGTTATATTATTTATTTACCACTCTCAGTAGCTTTCTTGGTCTTTGGCATGTATAGTTTATCTACACCTCCCATCTCACTCAGACAGAGTCACACCACATGTCTTTCAGGTGGAAGGAAGATGTTTTACCCAAGTGGAAACCTCTCTGCTCCCTTCTCCATGAAGAGGAAGGAGAGTTGGCTTAAAATATGAGTACTAAAATGCGCTTACTCTGACTTAATGCTGTCCTTAAAGGCAATGAAGAAAGATATGATTGGATGGTTTCTAAAGAGGGGAAATGCTGAAACTGCCAGCAGGCAAATGTTGTCAAATGATGATAAGCAGCAGGCTGGGAGGTAAAAAGACTGATTTCTTTTGGCCATAGTAATATTAGCTATTACAGCAGCAATAAGATTTTTATTTGTTTTTCATCAAGTAATCTTAGTCTGAAATTCATCCCCTAAATCAGCTGTGTCTAGCTGCAGATTTACTGCTTTAACACAGATCATAATCATGAGAATGTAGATATACTGTTCTTTGTTTATTTAGTTGTACTTCTAAGGGGTAAAATAATTCAGGCAACAACTAGTTTAGAGCTCCTGGATTTGAACGACTTTGTGGTTGGTTGGTTGGTTAGGGGTGTTTTTAGTAGATTAGCTTTGGAATACGCTTCCCTTACTATTAGAGGTGCTGTAACTAACAGATATATGGTACAATTATTGAAGTGTCCTATAGATAAAACAGAATAATTTCACAGAGCCTGGAAAGCAGTAATTGTTTATGCAGACAAATTGCCAGCTAAGAATTTCTTATGAGTATTTTCAATTTTTAATGTCATGTAAATTATTTCTACACTAACATAAACAGGAAAGCAGGCTATGATTTTCAGAGCCTATTGAGTAACATTTGTTCGCATTTCTTTCATTCATTCTGCATTTTTATTGTACCACCCAATAACGGCTTCCCTCCCTTTCCCACCCTATTCATCCATTAATGTTCAGATAATGACCTCACTGCGTTTCTGAGAAATACACTTATCGCTGGGATTCATTATTCTGTCATGACAAGGCTATTTTTAGCCCAGACTCCAGCTGGCAACTGAGAAGAAACATAGGAAGGGAAATTGCCTCAGGTGCTATTAGTGTTATCTAGTTGCCTGTAGTGTCTACAGTTTAATGTGAAGTGTCCTGGAGTGCATGACTCCAAAATTAATTTTTTTGTTATTTCTTTGGCCTAAGAAGCAATATTCCAGTCTTTGGGGGAAAAAAAAAAAAAAAACCATAAAATTTAAAATTGAAATGAATACATTTCAATTGAGGGGGAGTACTTCAAAGCTGATCAATAAAGGCAGGTAGAAAATTATATAGCAGCCAGAGTTGAAATTTGTTCCTTTTGCATCATTCACCTTGAGTCTTGGCTGTGCTGGGCAGAAGCTCACCTCATGTTGGCAAGTCTAGAAGGCTGGGGATATTCATCTAGAAACTTGTGCTTGGGAGCAGCAGATAATTAACACATTTTCACTTTTGCACAGCACAACATTTTTTGGGGTTTAAGGACTTACCTGAAAAAAACCCCAGACTTCTGGAGGTTTTCCCGTAAAATTACTGAGTTGCCAGTAATTTTAATGTGCTGTCCTATCTGTGGAAAAGAATTAGCAGAAATTTTCCAACTTGTCTCCCCTATCTCTCTGGATGTAAGGTTTCGAATGAGCCCAATGAATGTACTATTTCCCTAACAAAAGATTTTAAGAGGTACTAACTCTTGGAGTAGAAAACTTGAGAAGAGAGTGAAACCTGCTGTTCTATGCCTGGCAGCCTTGCCTAGGGGAATGGGAGTTTAAGGCAACAGTCCAGCTCACAGTGCACAGATTTATGCATCAAAATTTACCATTTTTGATAGAAAAGCTAAAGGAGTGTGAAACGTGAGCTACACTGGAGACATCTCCCTTGGATTTAATCAAATTTTTTGGAGTGTGGACAGTCTTTCATTGCTCCAGCATCTAACCTGGCTCACCATCATTCAGGACACCTTCTCCTGTGGGAACAGACTTACTTATTTAAGGTTTTTATTCTGATTCCATACATTGTTAAAAAGATTGATAAAACTGATTTTGAGACAAATTCAAAATCTCCATTGGAATAAGTACCTTATTTTCCACAGATTATTCTGGGGTGCATAGTGTCTCTGTAAAATACTAATGAAAAATCATTATTTTACAACAGTCCAAATACTCTTTATGAAAGCATGCTTTAAACGGGAAATAAATGTGTTGGGAACCTCTATGGAAAGACTGTGCATATAAAAGTATTCCCTTTGTTGCCTCACTAGAGCTTGAGGTGTAACAACCCCACCCTGATTGTTATAAATGAAACGAGCCAATTCCTATAATAAAAATTAGAACAAATTTATTGATAGAAAATTTGGCAGAGATTAAGGATAAAAAGCATTAAAAGCCACAATGCAGAAAAAAAAAAACAGTACCGAGCCCGGGATCGGATACTGGGTGACAGGCAACCTGACAGGGTGTCAGTGAAGCTCTGTTCACCCCGAGGTCCCGGAGTGATGAGTTTTTATACAGTTTATTTTGCTGGAGGCAACTTTGTATTCAGAGTCCAAGGTCCAAAGATATTCAATTTGGTTTTCTTAGTTATTCCAGCGAGGAACAATGTCCTTCCGATGAGGAGATGGAGTTTTGATGAAATCTTGTATCCTCCCAGGAACAGATTGATGGTCCTGATATGTCGCTGATATCTTATCGTGGTGTTAATGGCCGGATGATTTCCCCGTGATGGCCCATCTTCTGCTAAGCTGGTTCTGCAGATATGATAATGGGTTTCTCGGAAATCTTTAGCTTGGGGTACATTCTTTACCCTTACTGGAAATGTCCCTTAATAAAATGCAGTTTCCCCACAGTTTGGATTTTTAAGCAAGCATATCCCATACAAGCATTTAATATTAGACAGATATAAACCTTATAGGCACGAATTAAAACACATATATATAACACTGATCTTCCCTGATACCAGACTGAGATGGTGAGAGCTCCTCTGGAAAACCCATAAAACTGCAGTAAGTCTTCATGGAAATTAGCTGTTTGATTCCAGATGAAATTCACCTCTAGATCTTTTTATTTAGCATAAACAGCTATCGTGCCCCTGTGATCCACATGACTAACTCGATAGATGCGGCTAAAACCTGTGATGGGAGTTGCCTGCCTCTGGGAACTTTGTGCTAACATGAAATGATTTCAGGGCATGCTGTTTAATAAAGGAGGAAGATAAGCTCTTACAAAGTGCAACTTTATGCTGCTGAGAGGCATGGCACCCAAGAAATTAAAAAGTGTAGCTACTGGGGGAGAGGGAAGGAGAAGGGAAAAGCAAGTAATTTCTGAAAACTGGCATAGCAGTGGGGTCCATTTTTAAAGGCCATTGCCAACACTTTTATGTTTAGCTGACGTAAACAGAACTCCATGCTTGGCCTCAGGCATCATTACTTCCAAATGACTCTAAAATGACTATAATATTCTCCATTATATCCTTAATTAAGCATCACAGGACGAAGAAGCTTTGCAAACAAAGAACGTTTCTGTGTGAATTGTTGTGAGAAGGGAATTGTTGTGCATGGCATTTCTTCATTGTTCTGGTAAAGCACGATGGAAAAAACCCTTTTGTTATTTTTGTAATATGTTTAATCAAATTATGTGTTATGAACCTGTGACTGGATAATGGCTTTACAGTGACTGTTGAATGCTAAGGCGATAATGAAAATAAGTTTGAGGAGAGAAATATAAAGCAACTAATATAATGTGTAAATCTATAATCTTTGTTCCAGGAATACTAAATAATTGGATTTAAACAATAGACAGTAAAGTCTTGCTGAAAGAACAGCCCTTTTCTGGATTTTAAAGCTACTAGAAATCTCATTTAGCAGCAGTTGAAGTGGGGGACAAACAAATTTTAAAATTTAGAAACATTTAAGAATCACAAGATATTAACTCAGCAAAGAAAACATGAATTAATATGATGAATAGAAATATTCTGACTGGCTTGGAAAATAATCCTTTTCTTTCAGACACTTGGAAACTAGCATATTCATTTAACAAAAAATTCCATTTAAATTAATCTAAAAATATGTTGGTTTCCAAGTAGATGAAATGCCACTGTATTCTCCGTGCCCTTAAAAAGCTCTCCTCTAAATGATAGTGCCTGCACTTCTGCATCCATCAGATGCAGATGCCCTTGGTGGTGTCCATGGCAGTAACACCTAGAGATGCCAGCTGGGTTGATTCCTTGGTACCTGGCAAGAGGCTCATGCCTGAAATGTGAGGCAGCCTGTGCTGAAGAGCTTGTGGAATAATGGGGCAGGAGAGGCAAAGGACGGAGAAACATTTATGAATGTATGAAAAAATATAAAGGCAAAGAGGAAATAACAGCACTTCATGAACCTGGAATGGATGAAACTCCTCTGAAAAAGGAAAAAAATCTCACTTTGCAGCCGTGTTCACATTGTACAAAGGACTCCTGACATGGGATGTTTCTGCAGTGACTCAGGAGCTAGCTAAAGAAATAGAGGCAGCTAAAAACCAGTGGAAATTCAGCAAATCCCACATCAATTCATCCTTCATTTAGAGTTCAACTATTTTTTGAAAACTTAAATAGGAGGGAGAAAAACAGCTGCACAGTGCTTCAGGGATTAAATGCTAGTCATTAAGAAAAAAAATCAGCGGCCTTTGCTAATTCAGAGCAGAGTTCTATTACTGAAAAAATGTGACAACCACCCCCACAGTTGCAGCTAATAAACAGTTACATCTAGCTAGTAGATTTCTACTAGATGAGTGGAATATTACTGATGAAAACCCAACATTTCCAAGTGGTTTGTTTTTCTCAAAGAGGGTTAGAGCTGCTTTACACTATTTCTTTGGTTTAAAGCGGGTGAATGGAGGTATTTGAAGACTGTGTGCATGTAAACACTGGAGGTGAAGGCCATGTGGCCTTTGGGGTACAGCTGGTGAGAGAGCTGTGGTGTAGGGTACCTGTATTCATCCCAGGCTGCAGAACGAAGTCCGGGCTCTTCTAAGACCTTGTATGGAAGGAAAAACAAACCAGTTAATTAATGAAAACTGTGCAACAGTTTAGGCTATATGTATGTATGTCCAGCCTTGTTGCAGATGCTGAGATGAAATTAATGATCCAAGATCAATTTTCACTGACCATATCTTCCTGTTTTGATCCAAGAATTAGACTAGAAATGGCTGTAGGTCACTGATGGTTTTCTAGCTCATTTTTGCATGGCTTTCCAATTAAGCCCATTTTTTTTCTGAAACTCTTTTTAACTTTCACTACTTTTAATAAATATAGGGATGTCTCAAAATCATAGTTTCCTATGTATTGAGTGAAACTTGATGCTAAGAAAACAGAAGAGGTTTTATTAGTGCCTAATAAAAGGGAAAAAACCCAAAATCATTATGTCTGCCACATAAAAGCAAAGTCTGAATCTGGTCATAACATTATATATGGAAGCATAATCATCAGCTGAGTGATGTAGGATGGATCTGGGGAACAACACAGGGTTTAGAGGACACAGAGGAGGGAAAGGAGGAACGTATAGACATGGAGCAGGAGACATGGATGACAGGTTTCAACTGTTAAGGTAAGTATGGAGCAGCATCTCGAATGTATGGCACAAACCTGTAAGAAGATGAGCATCCTTAATTCTGAGGTGTGTGGAATAGCTTGTTCTGCATCGCATTTCCAGTGTTAGCAGCTGGTGTCTTTATGGCGAAGGAGGTCTTTCACACTGCAATGATCTGCAATTTATGTTATGTTGGTTGCCTCTGACTGGACTTGTGCGTCATGTGTTGTTTTTTCTGTCTCAAAACAGATGAAAATAACTCCAACTGTTTATGAGCTTGTCCCAGAATGAGCTTCCTGTGGTGCCTGCTAAAATGCATCCCAGTCGAGTTTTCTCCAGTGTTTGCTTAAAATGATTAGCAAGCAGGTTTTAAGAATTAATATATTTTCTGGCATCACTGAGAAAAATGAATGCAACATGCAGCTTGAATAAACTGCCTCTCTTCCTTCAGTGACTGCTCTGTGCATACATATTTTTTCCAAATATTCAGGGTGCATAATGTAGCTATTGTGGCTGTTTAATTTCATCACCTAGCTGTTTGTACAGTATGGTAATATTTCAGGAAACCAGTAACTCGCATCACAAAGAATAAATATTTTTTTTCCCCCTCCATTTTTCATTTTCCTCCAGTTGATTGAAAATATCCTGTATGTGAATCTCCCTGGTTCTTCCTCATCGCAGCAAACATCAGATGGGCAAATAATTGTCTGCTTTTCTTTCCTGGCATTTCTAGCATTTCCTTGCTTTTCTCTGTTCTGAATGATATTTTCAGGTGCTGTAACTGAATTTTTAATATCTAACAATTTATTTCGAAAAGCTCTCCACAACAACCTATATTGATTTTTTGAATATATTTAGGCTATTATATTTGAGGGCAGGCTAGGATTCAGGGGTCAGAGTGGAGCAAAAGTCATGCTGCAGACAGATCTGCTAATTTCAAAAGTCTTATCCTTAATAAACCTTTTTTTGTTTTTTTTAATCTTACCATTGCATTTCAAATTTGCCTGAATTGAAATGCTGATGCAGCATTTACTGAAGGGGTGGGATTTTTTTTTTTTTTTTTTTTTTTTTTTTTTTTTTTTTTTTTTTTTTTTTTTTTTTGTTGTTGTTGTTTTGGAGTTGTGTTTTTTGGTTTTATTTAATCACGGTTATAATATTTGAAAGTTTTTTGGTTTTTTTTAATACCAAAAATAAAATAATTTAAAAAGGAAAGAAAGAAAATGCATATCCTCATAATATTTAATTTTGCAAATTTTAGTGATAAGTAAGGTGACTTATTGTTACATGTGACTGTGGGATGAGGAGAACTGTCATATCAGAGCCTAATGTACTGAATAATGGGCCTTCTGCATAAAGTGCATTTGCTTTGTTCCTATAGTGACAGATGCAAGGAATTAATTGCTCTTAGCAAGAAATGTTCATTGAAGATAAGGCCTGAAATGAACACTGACACACAACTGTGAAACGCCCTGAAACTGTTTCCTGGTGACAAATTACTGCTGAGGTATATAGACCCTTCCACAAAAGTGACACCTATTGAATTTATTAGACAGATTATATAGAGAAGACTGAATCATTTTTTGTCCTGTTTATAGAGCTGACATTTACCAGCTTCTTCTAATGAATTGGATATAGGCTACTGAAAACAGAAGTCAGATGGTTATGAAATCTCTTGCACTGACTGCCATGGATCATGCAGCCACCGACAGTGTTCGTGCAGTAGCGTTTTTTGCGTGGAGGTGGACAGACCCTGAGTTTCACGCTTAGGTAATTCTTCTTTTCCTGGGAAATTGTGCAAGAGCTGCAATCAGAGCTGTGAAGCCTCAATGAACACAGTGAGGCATGCAAACAGTTTGTACATTGCACTGCACAAGCTAAGGTTGGATGTGATGATCAGCTTGGAACAAACGAGGAACCTGAAGGGTTGTATGCAGCAGACCTAGTGTCAAAAATCAAACTTCCCATGTGAAGGAGCTAGTGCAGTCAGTGAGATGTAAGTAAGCATTTCAAAGTCAGCTTTTTGTAGGGGAATATAAGCTGCAGTAAATTTATTTTGTGGATGTTTATCTTTGGAGACTTTTGTTAAAATACTGTATGTGGTCACCAGTCAGCCTGACTGTGGGCTAATCTTAAATTCTGTCTCTTATTTTCATGTAGCAAGAGAAGATTTTACAGGGCATTTCTTATCAGTATTTTGCAAAACAAATTAATATCGTGAGCTCCAGTTTACAGAGAGTGAAGCAGAGATGCAGGAAAGTGACTGAGTTAGTAATCGCCCTCACTACCCAGCCTGTTGACAGAATCAGCAACAAAAGCAAATCTGTTGATCACAACCCTATGTTGCTTTCTACAGTCCAGTTTAAATAGCTACAGGTCATTTTAGTCCCCTAATTTTGTTATTTTGCTTTTTGAGTCCAAGCTTCTGTAACATGGGGAACAAAGGCTTTATCTCCTGTATTGGCAGGTCACTCAAGAAGTGACTCAAGAATCCAGGAGTGTGATAGTCCATGGAGCTCAGTGTGCAAAGGCACCAGTTCACTGAGTTGGTGTGCATTCAATCCTGTACTTAAAATGCAAGTGAGCAAGCTTGTAATTAAAGGCTCCTTTATAATTTGCAAGAGCAGAACCATAAAGAATTTCCCTGTTGCACCTCCATCTAAATTATTATCAATGATCTCCTAAGAGCTAAACAGAGAAGTAATCCTTCCTCAAGGTATTCTGAAGGAGAGGAGAATAAAGTATTCTTCAGCAGCTTAGGATCAAAGCATCCTTGAGACAACTTCTCAAAAGTAGGCTGTGCTACCGAACATTTACTACAGGTGAGCATCACGTGACATGGCTCATGGTAGTTGTTTCACAAGGGTTAGATCAACCCTTGCCCAAAATGCTGTACAAACCCCATGCACCGCTTTCATCCTGCTCTGCTCTCTGGTTTGCTGGATGCCAGTACACGGCTGACTTTGCCCTATCACAACAGACAAAGATACAGTGAAGAAGACATTACGAAGAAGTATGAATCAGCACTTTCTTTCCTTTTACCCACTACAGGGCTACCTCTGCAAATAAATAATCTGCTGACTTTAGTTTAGCTTTCAAGCATGGCAAGTTTTACCTCGCTTTCAGGCTTCTTAATGAGTTCTCCACAAATATGTAAGTGGAGCAAATATATCTGAACAGCGCATGCCAGCTTTGTTTGGCCTGATGTATGTGAAGACAACACCAGGCTATCCTGTTTCTGTAGTGAAATGTTAAAATAAATTCTCCATTGTATTATCTGAAAAAAAAAGACAAAAAACAAAACAACCCTTATCCTTGTTTTATTCCCTTCGATCCTCCCTTCTCTAATATCAGGGCTCAGATAGACATTTGACTCTCTGCCAGTGCTTGCTTTCTTTTTGCCTGCTCCAAAATATCACCTGCATCAGGGCGTGGCAGAAATCTTTCTCCATACAACTTTAAAGCTTCCTGAACCCCAGACCTCTGTGTCTCAGAGGGAGCTATGGGCCTGCTCTAGTCAATGAATTCTGCACCACTGCACTTGAGCAAGATTGTGCACATACACTGTGATGTGAAAAAGGAAATTTCAGCCTAGCAATGACAGCCCATAAGTGCTTTGGATCTTGGGAAAGATTGTTTTGATATTCTGCTCTATGTGTAATTTTAGTATTTTTTTTTCTCCCCAGTGATTTAAATTAATTTGAATCAAATCATTAGGCCCCAGACTGGTACTAAACATAATGACTCATCCCTAAATTAATATTGTCTATCCTGAACAACTCCTGTCTAAATGACTGGAAGATTCATGCTCCTCACAAAGTCAGCTACATTCAAATGAGTTCTGCAACAGTTCATTAGATAATGGTGTAATTTATACGTCTGGGTCAGCAAGTGTTTTTCTGCTTCGATTAAAAATGGACGAAGTGCAAGTAACTAAACAGGTGTTCTGCAAATTCTTTTATTTCTCTGAGTGGGGAAAAAGAGGGGTAAAAAAAAAAGAATAGCAAGAAGAGCTTGAATCAGGATAAAATGCGGTGTACAGTACTGCAGGTATTTCCACTTCCAGCCTCACTTCTTCCTTGTACAGAGTGGCATTATAAAATAAACCTGCCTGCCTTTCAGCAAATTCTGTCTTAAATGATGAGCTTGACACCAACACTTGAAAGGTTCAATGCTAAAGGGATCTGTTAGCATGAAGAATAAATGCACATAATTAGTCTGAGTTCAGTGGTAGGTGAAACCTCTGTATAGCTGAAGTCAGTCATTCCAGATGCTTGCTGTATGTTGGACCTCCTGCCTCCCTGCATCTCTGTGCCAAGTGAGGTATTTCAATCACAGGAGAGACTAGCAACAGCACAGCAAGAGCCTCCTACGAATGCTTTTCTGTGGCTGTAGAGCCCACACGCTAAATGGTCTGCAAGCTATGCACAAGGCAATTTGTCTTCCAAAGGACTTAAATAGCATAGCCTCAATGAAACAAATGGAGAATTATCATTAACTTTTTATCAGCTGAGTGCCAAACCTTGGTTGTTGGTTTTGGAGGATTTTTTTTAGCTGATTATCAACTTTAGACAGTGACTATTTTTACGTATCACCCAGCCTGCCAGTAAATGAGCTTCTCTCCTGTACACCTGTGTTGACAGGGTATGGCACTTCAGATTTGAGCAATCCTGGCCTCCTTAGGGGAAGAATCTGTCAGTTGTTCTCTGTAATGAGTGATGGGTTTATGGTATGAGGCACTGCCTGTAGTGTTAGCAGCAAAGAGAGCACGGCTGTCCTAGATTGTACAGTGCTGGTTTCTGGTTATGGTAGCTGCAGTAACGAATGACTAAATGATATGAGTTGACAACTGCTCTGCTTTATAAAACATAACACTATTTTTGCTTAATTTCTGTGTTACCGTGAACAGCAAGAACTTCCTATCTTTCTCCCACAAATAAGGGAGAAGTGGTGATAGAAAACGAAATAATTATTTCCTTCTCTCTTCCCTTTGCTGGCACAAGGTGATTATCTAGCTATTGAATCCTTTAGCATGAGTCTCTTTCAAAGCAATCTTGCGGTGAATTTATATGACTGACCTTGCTGGCATCAGTTACTTTTGTAACCTGAATACACTGGATGCAGCACATTTATTTCATTGTGTTGTCGGGCTCAGAGGAAGTGAAGGAATAATGCTAAAACTGAGTGACCAAGCTGACGGAAATGACATTTGAGACGGCAGTTTGGAGGGGCTCGGAATAATTCAAGTATAATGGGTGTGAATCATACCCGTATCAGCAGATTTGATATCTGGAAGCCAGTTTTCCAAACTCTTTATTGAGTTCTGTCTCTGTAGCTTCTGGGTTGTTGGTGATTGCTCAGTCCCCAGGGTGTCTGGGGATGGGCTTACAGACCGCTTTTCATCTGGCTGCTCTGCTCTAACTGCTCGCCATCAGTCCTATCTTGCTGACATCCGTTTCAGGGAATTGAAGCACAGAAGTTTCTCACCATACCAAGGCACAGTCCCGGGGCTATTAGTAACAGTCATTTTTATAATAGATGGAATCTGTAAGGATCCCAAATCCTGCAAAAATATTCAAAGTGGTTTAAAGTGGTAGTATTCAAATTTACACTTTTGGTTCTACTTTTTCCTCAGGTTCCTCCATTTCCTCCCTGTGTCTGGTCTTGTGTTGGTTTTGCGGTGGTTTTTTTTACAGAACAAATGTATTATAAAACTCAAAATGATCAGGAAAAAATTTAAAAGAACTTATTAAAATATGCGGTAAAAGGTTGCTATGTGTACTAGGCCTAGAAAGGGAACAACTACTTTTTTTGATTTAACAGGATTTCCTAAACTATGTGTGGTTGGACAAATTGTTGGGTATATCACAATAAAGTCAACAATTAAATTTCTAAATAAAACACTGAACAAATTCATTAGTGAAATATTTAACTTTGATTCTCTGAAAGCTGTTCTTCAATTGTGTAATTTTCTCCTTTGGCAGATTTTCAAAGTTTTCAAAATATCGATTGTTCTGTAATTTTAGTCCCCACAGATGTGGCATAGAGTTAATTTCCTTACTAGAGAAGCCAATCTGCATAATCAAGATCTGAAACAATGGTATGTTTTCTGCTTTTCCTGCTGAGTGTTTGCCTAAAGTAATTCTTGTCCTATCATAAACTACTTTCAGGAATATAGAGCATAACGTGTAACACAGAATTTTCACATAAAAAATAATGTAGTGAACGATTTAATGTTCCTGAAAACTGATTGTATGCATAAATGTATGTACTTCTAATGCTACTGGA
Source organism: Dicrurus megarhynchus (assembly GCA_013399195.1). Taxonomy (NCBI): domain Eukaryota; kingdom Metazoa; phylum Chordata; class Aves; order Passeriformes; family Dicruridae; genus Dicrurus; species Dicrurus megarhynchus. The sequence continues at coordinate 400,438 of VXAD01012860.1, forward strand.
AGAATAGTTTCTGGCCTTCCTACTTCCTGGAGTACTGTTCTTTACGCGTACACTTCTCTTCTTCTTGAAAACCCATGCACCCTTCATTTCCCACAGATGGCCCAAGGAAGCCTCCCATTTTCCCAGAGGTGTGGAAAGAATTATATTTATCCAGATGCCCACAAAAAGTCTCTCTTAGAATATGTCAAAACAATGACAGGTTAGAGAGCTGACAGGTGCATGCTGCAGTGAGCCTCTGAGAGGTCTCACACACTGCAGCTGATGAAAGCAAAGTAGTAACTGGGCAAGAAAAAGCAGGGACAATAAAAAAACTTGGATAATAAATACTCCTGCACATGCGAGTTGCTGTGCAACATCAGTGGGGACTAGAAAGGTACGAAGGGTTAAAAAATAAGACTGAGTCTCTGCAGTGCTGCTGATTGCTGGGCAGTCTCTTGCAACATAGGTCCAGGCTACTCCTGGTTAAATCAGCGTGTTTTGCCAACTTAAACATTTCATGCTGAACCTGTCGTTCTGTTGCAGGGACCCAATCAGCTCCATCCAAGGAGGTCACCACCAGTTCAATGTAGGTCCCTTCCCAGGGTAAAGAGAGAGGATACTGTGCAGATGGACCTTTTGTCCGCCACTTACCTCGTGGCTGAAATTGAGATCTGTGCCTGTGAGAGGCATTGAGCTTAGGAACATTTTAAGACTCTTATGCCTTAATAAATAGACGACTAGGCTTTGCCTGGTCTATATGTCTGTCTAGTGTCACACACCCAATGACATCTGCAAGGGTGACGGGAGTGACTCAGCTGTGTTCTCAACCACCACTTTAAGCAACTTCCTTGTTTTGTCTTTAAATACCAGAGAGCATTACAAGTTGTGATAAGCCATGTGGCTGATCTGCATTTTGATTCCTCAACGAGCTACAGCAGTCAAACCACTGTCTTAAGTGCAGTTTGCTCCTCTAGACCACAGCTTTGAATTCACACCACACTTGGAAAGCTAAATCTTCAGAGCAGAAGAGGACCAAAGCGCTGGTACTTACAAGGAAAAGTCACTGGCTCTTTCAGTGAGAAGACAAGAATTACTTGGAAAATAATAATGATCTCTGTTCATGAGATATGAGTTGGAGGGAGCTTGCACACTGGTTTTCAAAGCAAGGGGTACTTGAAAACTGAATGGGAGCTCACACTGGTCTTTCAGAGCCCAGTGCTGTACTCTTTCACATGCCAAAGCTTCCACTTTGGATGGCAGAAGCTATTTGGGTATAGGAAGTGCTGAGCTTAGCATTAAAATACACACTTATAAGCCTGAACACTTTACAGAACGAAAGCTCTAGCTTTCCTACTGTTCAGCTGGGGAAACTGAGTCACAGAGAGAAATATGTCCTATTTAGGGTCTGATGGAGAGTCTGTGATTATACCAAGAGTAGAATTCAGTTCCTGCCTTATCATGATCTAGGGTCTGTAGCACAAGTCTGATGAGACACAGCTGAGTGAGCTGGGGTTGTTTATCCGGGAAAAAAGGAAGTTGAAGGGGGACCTTATTGATCTCTACTGCTTCCTAAAAGGAGGTTGTAGTGAGGTGGGGGTTGATCTCTTCTCCCAGGTAACAAGTGACAGAATGAGAGGAAATGGCCTTACGTTGTTTCAGGGAAGATTCAGATTAGATATTAGGAAAATTTTCCCTGCTGAAAGAGTGGTCAAGCATTGGAACAAGCTGCACAGGGAAGTAGTGGAATAGCAATCCCTGGAAGTGTTCGAAAGGTGTGTGAATGTAGCACTTGGGGACATGGTTTAGTGGTGAACACAGTGCTGCTGGGTTAATGGTTGGACTTGATGATCTTGGAGGTCTTTTCCAACGTTCATGATTCTATGTTTCTGTGATGCTTTACACTGGATTATTGCTTCTTCCCAAAATGCATCTGGTTCACAGTCACCCCGACACCCAAGCCCAGGGTTTTTTTACTGTTACTTGTTAAATTATTTTAACTAGAGGACAGCTACATTTTAATTTGGCTTTTCTTTCACAAAGACGTTTATTTAATTTAAGAAACCAAGAAAAACAGCCTTCTAGCTATTGTTACCTTTTTAAATAGGCGCTAAATCCAAGGATCTCTTTTCAGCTTTTAATTGTTTGTGTTTCCCTTAGTTTAACTTCACTACTGAATGTTCTATTTACTTTTATCAAAGTTTAGGCTTTTGCTTGATGAAGCTGTGCTACTTGCCTTTCAAGTTATTTTAATCTATTATTTTAATTTTCCTAAACAATTGAACTCTTTTGCACATAGAAATACCATTTAATTGGTTAATTTCTGTGCAGATTTTGGGAAAAACTTCTATGATAACTAAGATGCAGATAAAACAGTGTTAGTTACAGACAATAAAAGTCTGTCTCTTCTTTCCAAGCCTAATGTGGCTGAAGCATTACTCATTAATTTCAGATTTCCGATGAATTTAAATATTGAGTGTCATGATTTTATCCATGTCTCCTGCTGCTCTCTGCTGTCTCACTTCTTAAGCAACAGGGATCAGATAGTGCCACTATCTTCAGGGACAAAATGTGTTTCACTCAGTGAGACATCTTAGCTGTTCCTGTGAACAAACAAGAAAACTAACGTAGCTAAAGGACTTGGGAATGACTTTGCCTTCCAGGAGAACATTATCCTGCTTACACTATTTTTTCCAAGGCTGTAACTCTAAACGGTCTTTCAAGGTTCTTTTATCACTGCTTTGTGATTACATGGACTGTACCTGTCATTCAAAGGCAACTCTAAACTTGCGTTAGCCTCTTAGCATCTCCTGAGGGCCAGCAAACCTTCCGGAGGCTTTTCTCCTCATGCAGAGTTGATGTCAAAAAAAAAAAAAAACCAACCCAAAATACCCCCAATGTTTGGAAAAGAAAGCAGATCCCATTTCGTTGTAAGAGCACTGCTATCCACACTTTTTTGGTAAGAAATGCCATTTGATGAGTTGAGGTCAGAATTCCTGCCTGCTGTGCCAACCCTGTGACACAGGCACTGAGCCACATGACACTGTCTTTACCTCATCCTCAGAAGACTATGCCTTCACTGAATGTCTGCATATCTCCTTGTCTTTAGATGTGGTTTCTCAGCTTGGGCGTGTATGAGGGAAGGTCAATGATATATACAGGCATATTACATTCATACTAAGGGTGGATTTTTTGAAGCCTGAGTGTGTGCGTGAGTGTGTAAGACTGTGAGGATGGGGGGTGACCCCTGTTGATGTCACTGAGAAGTTTTGGCATTGGAAAAGGGCATGAGGAAAGGAGGTGAACAGTGGTGGGACCCATTGAGTCAACCGCAAAAACTGAGCTGAGCCGTGATTCTTAAACTGATATCCATGTGTTTTAGATGTTAAACATATTTGCTGCTGCACAGGGCATGGCTGATTTAAAAGAAGAGTATGACAAAACTTCAGATGTACTCAGCTAAAGGTTGAGATTGAGCATTGTTTCTTGGCTTTTTGGAAGTGAGGGGCTCCAGACATCACCGGTGATTTTGCACACCTAAGAAGGAGAGTGCACCTAAGTTGGACATCTTCCCTGTCAGCCCTGCAGCAGGGTTTAATCTTTGAGTATAACTTCAGAAACTGTGGAGGATCTTGGGCTACAGAAATGGGTACAAAAACCTGTTAAATGAGCATTGTACTTGGTTGTGGTGCCATGTTCAGATCTCTAAACATGAGGCCCTGCATGCAGTTTCACAGCTCAGGAGCTTATTCCTTGTGAAAGAGCCTGCCTTTGGGCTGATGAAGTCACAGAACTTCCTCCTTCAGCTCCTCCTGGCCTTGTCCACACTGGCCATCCAGGCACCAGGAGGAGGCAGCCTGAGAGGGAGGCACCAAGCACCATGAGCCCTGCTTTCACCTCCTCCTCACCCTCTGTTCCAGGCACAGCCCTGCTGGTCAGGATCCACCAACTCCCTGAAGACGAGCATGGGACATGCCAGAGTGGTCTCTCCACCACCATCCAGATGGGTCCTTTCCATTTTTCAACACTAGATTCTTTCTCTTTCCTCATTAGTTCTTTAGTTGCTGTTTTTGCCAAAACCTTTTCTTGTTCCATGAGGGCTTAGGGGTTGATTAGGAGGGATGAAGACCCTTGAAGGGACATGGTAAAGGATCTGTGCAGTTTACCAGTATAAAGGGTTTGGTCTCATTAAAATCACAGCTAAATCACAGGTGTGCTTTTTGTGAGAGAATGAATTTTCCTTCTTTTTTCCTTTCCCTACCTGTGACAAAGGATGCACTACTCCTGCTTTTCAGTGCCATTGTAGGAATTTTTTCCTATTCATAACATTCCCCCTACCTCATTCCACACATCCCAGGGAGCGTCAGACCACCGCTATACCACTGCAGCTTCGAGTCATGCTGTTTCCTTCATCCTCCGCTGCCTGCCTGGCTGTGAAGGCATCCTAACAACTCCCACAGCCTCCGAGTGCAGCAGGACGGGCAGAGCTACTGGCAGAGTGTGCTTTCAGCTCTCAGTGCTGAAGCAGTTGACAGATGTTCGGAGGATTTCTTGTCTCTGGACCAGCACTTCATCTGTTCCAAGTTATTCAAAACACAAACAGTGGGTTGGCAGAAGTGAAATATGTTCAGAATCAGGACGTCAAAACAGAAATATATTTTTAAAAGACAAGTGTCAAAAAAAAAAAAAAAAAAGAAGGTGTTCATGCAGTTACAGGAAGATGTACTTAAATAGTTGAGATTTTCTTCTTTTAACCCCTTGGGCTCCCATCTGACATACTCTTCCACTATGTCTGTAGTGGTTTTCTTGCTTAAATGTTCACAAGGGCATTTTGGGTCCTGGGTCCCTGATCTGCTGCTGGATGGATTTGCCAGATTTGCAAGGTGTTTGGACTACCAGCTAGCAACATAATTTGGGACAATCCTGTCAAGTGTACTGTTGTAAAATTGTAGTGAGATCCTGCAAATGCGTTGAGTGGTACTGTTGAACAGAGTGGTGGAGGAGACATTTAGTGAGAAAGAAAATTATTCTAAAAAACAGAAAGGAGTAGGGCACAGATAAAGAGGAGAGCATGGCAGAAGTAAAAGATGGCTCGAATTTAGAGGAGAAGAGAGGCAGCTCTGCTTATTTTAATTCATAGTCAGTATAGAAAGAAGAGTTTTAGGGTCCTTTAGGAGATACAGCTTGCCTGCAGCCTCCTTTGGCTGCATGTGCATAGCAAGGTAAGGGTGGTAGCTGACAGCAAAATGAATCAGCACCAGAGCCCTCTGAAAAGGGCTGTGCTGCTTTGGCTGAGTTACTGCCAACAGTGTTAGTAACTCCAGCTGCAGGTAGAAAAGGATTCCTCTGCAAAGCAATTCTAATAAAATTTGAGAGAAAGATGGGAAGCAAGTGGTTAAATAGGCAATGGAAACAAAGTCCAAAAACAGAAGACAAAAGGGAAATTATTTCAATTATGCTTTCTCTTATTTAGTGTGATGATTACTTCAGCAATAGAGAGAGAAAAAAAAAAGTAATATAAAAAACCAACAGTCCAAGAATGTTGAAAGTTGTCATGTCCTATCAAAATGCTTTTTGGTCAGCATAAGAGCTATGATTACAATAAGGGTGTCATAGGATAAGGATATAATCCCATTATTGCTCTGCACTAATAAATCAGCAAAATGCTGCTTTGCTGGCTTTCCCCAGTTGCAGAAACAATTCTTTCTTCAGATGATGCTGTTCATGTGGGTATCATCCACACAATTTTCTGTTCTGGTTATAACCCTTGTCATCAGGACAGAGTCACGCAGTAACATTACCCAATCTAATGATAATCTTTGACCTGCAAATTAATCTCTTGCTATGCTTTATTTTGAGAACACTTTTGATGACGGTGGATTCTTGCTGTCTTATTGCTGCTCATTGTCGTGACAATGTGCTCGGTAGGAATACTTCAGGGTTTTTAGAAGATATCTGTTCTCATGGGAAATAGTACTGATGCTCTGGCATTCTCCATTTTTATTGAGATTTGATGTGAAACTGAAAGCTCCAAATGTACATGCATGGTGGATTTATGAATTCTAGTTTTGAGCTTGCAGCACTTTTATTACCTTTATAACAGTCTGGACTGTGACTTAGTGCCCACTCCTTTTTCTTTCCAATAGATAGATGGCTGTGTGACCAGTTAAAAGTGAAGGGACTACTTTTATTTTTATATTTGTGTAATTCTGCTCCCTTCAGCCCAGCTGAACCTGACTGATATTAACACCAATGAAGAATTGAGCAAAATCTGCCTGCTTTCAGCGGATGTTTTACACATTTCTTCTACATCCTCTTCTTCCTTTTTTTTTTATGTTAATGTAAGCAGATTTTGTGAGTTCTTATTCATGAAGTCAGCACATAGCCAGGGAAGGTACTGCATTTTTGTCTGAAATGAAAATGATGATATTTACCCATGGTTAGATTCATAATGAATGTTAGTTTTGATCTGCTTCTGTGCATTTGTGGGTGGACGATACTTAAACATTCACACTTAAAGCATTAAAACACTTTGCAAACTATTGTAGCCAAGGGCAATGCTACTCCTACCTATCTTGTGCAAGAATCATCGAGTGGGTGTGGAGAGGAAAAGACAGAAAAAGATAAAAAAGCCAGCCTGGGAGATCTGTATTTCACATAATTGAATCCAAACAATGATATGCCTTTATTCTCTCTAACCCCTGGGCTTAAGGTGTAATTGCTTTCTGTCATTGGAGGCATTTTGGGTTGGTGTGTTGTAAATCTGAGGGAGAGATGATCTGTGGCTGGCTATGCTGCCTGTCTGCTGGGTGATCCTAGAAGCATCCTGCTGCCTCCAGCTGTTCCTGCTTGTGTTGCTGGACAATTTTTGAGGCAGACCCAGCAGGCTGAAGCCTTGATCTGAGTCCAAGTATGGAATATGAACCCATAATGCTGGGCACGGACTTTTGACATGGGAAGTTAGAAGACATGTTTACTGTGCAAGGACTCTTAGGAGAGCCCAGACACAAAACCCCTGCTCTGCCATGGACTGGAAACTGGGGGTAGTTTTAATTTCTGTCTTGATGGCCAGTAGAAAACAGCTGAAATGTCACAGCCTACACTTTAAAAGCATTCTGATTTGGGGTTTTTTTGTTCCCTCCTCATTCATCTTTGTTTTAGGAAGACTTTATTTTAAATTGATTTTGTTATTAGTGGAACTGCTCAGAGGCAGTGCACCTGTTACATATATTGAGAACCTGACTCCTGACTTTAGCTGGTGCAAGTGACAATGTTTTAAATTAAGCTGTCCTCCCTGCAACTATCTTTCTTTTCTTTATCTCCCCACCCAGACATAAATAACCAGGGAGCAGAAGGCAGGTAGTGTTATAAATTGTCAGGCTACACAATTGCCTCATGTTTTGCATTCTGTTCTCTTCCCCCATTATCATCCATTTTGAACTAAAAGTTCATCCATTTGTGGTTCTGCAATGAGAGGATGTCAAATAAATTGATATCGTAGTGTTTAAAAAGTATTAAAGAATACAAATATATATCAATACATTGATAATGCTCAGCAACCACAACTGTAGTGCTTTATTACTGACATTTAAAGACCAAGGGGAGTAAAGTCTAATATAGGGAAGAGTGATTATCACTCACAGTGTCCAATTTAAAAGTTGAGTGCTGGTTTTGCTCGCCAGTAGGCCCATAATCTATTAGTCCTCTGTTTCCCTTATACAGTAGGTGTTCCTCTAATAAAGAGTTTGCTATTTGCTCCTAAAACGTCAGTATATCATCCATCCCACGTCTTCACGGTGGTTCTGCTAAACAGTTGCTGTCAGGAATTGTAATGAGATATGGCCCTCTTGCTTTCCTAAATGCTCAGGCAGGAACGCAAGGCACAGTGTTGGCCAGGCAGTTGAGGCAGCTGGCAGGGGCAGCATCCTCGGAGAGCCTGGCTACCCCTCTGGTTTTCTTCTCATCATGGCATTTCAGGCTGCCTCGCTCGATTCCACTCCCCTCTGGCTGGTGCTTTGCTGTATTTCTAGAGGCACTGTAACAAGTGTAACCCGGTTTGCATTGCAGTTACTTTCTTAAACACAGCTCCACTCTTGTGCAGTGTACACGGATCAGGCTTGAGCTGCAGAAACGCGTTTACATGGTACCTAGAGCTTGTTCCCTACCCTGGGGCTATGAGGCAGGTGTGACCTCTCAGGGGCACTACCCCCACACTGCTCCAGGCTGCCACATGCATGCAAAAAAGACTATTCCGGTTCCTCATGTCAGCCCTAAGTTTCGTCTTTATTTATTAAAACATGTGAGGGCGTGCTTCAGTTTAGCTCACAGAATTCTTGAAAGAAAGAGGCAGAGCAATATCTGCTCCTGTCCAGACTGTGACTGGCACGTTTCATTCATTTGTCAGACAAAAAGGGGGTCAGGACATACTGTTGGCCTTAAAGGGTCCCTTTCCCTGACACATCAAGTGTCCCAGTTTGTAGGGGAAGGAGACTCTGGGGGAGAAGGTGGGTAGAGTTTGTTTTTTGTATTTGTTTTAATTTTTTTGTTTGTTTTGTTTTGTTGTGTTTGGTTTTCTTTTTTTCTTTTCTTTAATCACTAGCAGTTTCTAAAATCTCTAGTCATGCACTAGGAAATAAAACCTTATCTGTGCTGCCAGTTTCCTCACAGATTTGTCTGAATGTTTCCCATTTTGTATAACTTTCAGACATTATGGAGAACCCCACCGGCTATATCCTGCTTTCGCTCTTAGAGCTGGACTCCCCTCCCATTGCCACTGAAATTTAGATGGGGGGTTGGTGGAGTTGCATAAAAATCAATGACACAATATGGTCCATGATTTTGTTTTAACAAATCAGGCTGACTTGCCAGATGGGTTTCTACGGTTGAGAGCAGACAATGCAACACTCGAGTCTGATTTTTTGGAATTCTGGGGATAGAGACCAAAAATGCTGTGATTGAAAGTACTCTGGCACTGGTCAACTTCCCTTCCCTTTTCACTCTTCTGGAAATCTTTAGAACTGTGTTTTTGACAGTCAGTATAAAAAAATAAATCTAAAAAAATTGGCATCTACATACTTGAGCCAATATTTTGGGATATTCTTTTGTGCAGTGCCAATCTCAAAAAATATACAGAGCTGTTGAGAAAGCTCAGAAGGTCTAGAAACGAATAACATCTGAGAGAGAGCATGGCCAGTTGCGTAGTAAGATGCTTCATGTTTCTCCTTTTTCTTGTGATTTCAGTGGTTAAATCTTCAGACGGGATTTTCACAGAAATAGTCACTAAGAAAACCAGCTTCAGCAGGAGGATGACAATAAACTTTATTATATTTGTACTGTCAGCTTCCAGGAGAATACAGGACTATTAAAATAGATGCTCTGGTTCCATGTAAGGAATCACTGGCCAGGAGATATGAATACCAAAGTGACAGCAGTTACGTATTCCAGGCCAGAGACTAACCAGGAGAATAATATGTGTTTGTCCAGTTTAGTGTTAGTCTTGCAAGTTAAGCTGATTAGTGACAGATACAGATAGGGATAGGGCAATGATTTGTTATCCTCTATAACAAATCAATCTAAAAATAAACATATGACAGAATAAACACCATGAATTGGGGAAACTGATTTTTTCAGAGAGATAAGGATGCCTTATTTTATCCAAAACTGGAGGCAGTCACGATAATGAGTGGGAGACGATTGTGATATATCAGAAGCAGGGATTGGAGTTAGTACTAATCTTTGTTTGCTCTGATTTTTGCTTGCAAGTAGGAAGCTTTCTAAGAGGGGAACTCAGTGGTAAAATGTGAGTTGGCCTTGGTAAGTGATGCTAAGGATGGAATTGGCAACAGAATGGGATGAGCCTCACGTAATTTGGGGGTGGAAAGGGGATCTTGAGTGAGTGAAATATAATTATGGCTTTCCTGGCTGGTAATGCTGCCTTGAAGTTGCTCTCCTCCCTGTATTGTGAAGACATTTTCAGTGCAGCTGGAAATGTGTTGCTAATCAACACGCAAATGTGAACAATACAAATATAAAACTATTGACATTTTTAAAGAGGAAATATAAAGGCTTTTCATCTGGAGGATATTTGTACTTGCTAGTAGCTTCTGACAGTAATAAACTTGTGGGCAGTGTCATTTCACAAATGAGAGGTTAAAATACTGAAGGATTTCTCCAAACATGAACCCAGGGTCTTTTTAAGGTTCCTGGCAGTGAAAAAGTCTAGCCCAGTCTGCCTTGCCATCCAAAGGTGAACTTGTTCATTTCATTGCAGATCTTCCTTTTCTGCTGGTTAAGAATGAGGATTTAAAAAAAAAAAAAAAGCAGAATATTTCAGGAAAATACCTGTTTTTTCTAAAGAGAAGAATTGCTGTACTAGCCATAATGATGCATCTAGTCAAGCATCTTTAATAAGCTCCTGATGCTCTGCTTCATTTGTTCCAGCCAGCAGTTCAAGGTAGGCATTGGAAATTAAAGTTGTCTTTCAGACCTGTATCTCTGAGCCAGAGATGGATGCCATCTCACCTGCACGTTCTGCCAAACAATCCATGATGTGCAGGGGCACCACCTCTGCAGTGGAACCATCTTTTTTGCTACCCTGCTAGTCTTCAGTGTCACCTCGCCCCTCATGAGTTACAGAAACTCATTCTGTGATACCAAAACTGGAGGCTATTGCAGTATGTGGATGCCTGAAGAGCAATTGGAGATATGTGTATTCATTCTTTTGGGGTTGTTTTCCAGTCCGTGTTTTTTTAAAGTGAGACAGAAAAGTCTCAGCATTCCCAAATAATCTTTGAAACCACCCAAACATGTTTTTCCAAGAGATGGAGAATTAACTAGGATTGAACTAGGCTTGGCTTGAAGTACTTTTTATCTCAGTCAGAATAGCTTTTTTTGCATGTTCCCTTGTGTCAAGAATACGCATAAGTAAAAGCAAAAAAAAAGACAGATAAGTGTACTCAGATAATGACACGCTCTTGTTTCCTACCAGGCATGTTTCAAATGTACCTTTCCTAGTTAATCTCTAATCATTAGTGTCCATTTGACAATCTGGCTTTGCTAGCAGCTTGTATCGGTCAAGTGTTGAGGCTAGCAGCTTGCACTGAGCTTGTTCTCCCTGCTCCCTCTGCTCATCTCTGCTTCCTCTTCTCTTCAGATGGTGCAATTCAACACACTTCTTCCTCCTTCTGGTAGGGCTGCAGCACCCACTAAATCCAGGTCCAAACAGCAATCTGGGATAGCATCCCAGTACCTGTAGTGAGTTAAACCAAGTGGTCTTTCCCAAAACCTCTGCCACAGCAGCCTGCGTGCCTGTTTGCTGGGTGAGCTGCTTTGTGAATGGGCTGGTGCAGAGCAGGAAGGCTGGATGCGGGCAGGGGTGTGTGTGTGTGCACAGGAACATCCACTTAGCACCTGCAAGGCGGCTCCTGTGTCCTGATCTCTGCTCATTAGGAATTTTTAATTCTGCTTCTTGCTTCAGCTAGGCTCTTGCATCATCCAGGGGCATTTTTTGGTACCTTCTTAATGCCAAGCTGCCATCTGATTTTTTTTTTTTTGTTTGTTTTAAACTAATTTTTAATCTTTTCTGTTTGGGGGAAAAACAAGCTGTGCTCAAGCACTACTTCACATCTCTAAAAATAAAAGTTGGCTTTCTAAGTGCACAGCATACTCCCTCTCTTTCTGCCTCTCCATCTCCCCCCGCTTCCCTCTCCCTGCTTCTTTCTGCTGCAGAGACTGGGAGGGGGTCATTCTTGGCAACCACTGAAGATGGATTCTAAGTGGTGCACAAGCGTACACATAGCAATTTGGCACACAGCAGGGGCTGGGGGCGGGAGGCATTTTGGATTTGTCAGCTCATCGGCACAGCTAGGTTCTTGTCAAACAGCAGAAGTTGCACAAGTCCCTGGTGGTTGAGATGCAATTGGTGAAGCTGTCTTGGTCTGGAAAAGCAAAGATGTGAGGTCACAGGATCATTTTCCCCCTCGTGCTGCAGCACAGTTGACAAATCAGCTCATAATCCAGCATTACCTCCCCAACTCCCATTCCCTTTCCTGTCTTGTGTGCCCCAAATTTTATGTCAGTTCTGATATCTATTCTTTGCCTGTGTATCTTCATTTCCCTGCCTTATGTATCAGCAATTTTGTTAATTTCGATTCTGTGGTATGAATGGCTTGGAAATTTTAGAGACTTTATTGTAGTCAGCACAAGCTTGTGCCCAGGAAAGATTTTGTCAAGCACAGGGATTTCTAAAAGGTGATACACATACCAAGGGAGTTACACAAGCTGCTGCAAAGCAGTACCCAATTCAGGGCTAAACCAGGGGTTGGCTGTGCCAATATTGCTGCTGCCACTGATGTGCTATTGATGACCTGTCAAGAGGTATATAAAAATTGAAAGTGTATTACGTTCCTGATCTAGGAGCTGAATATAGTCTGCATAGCATGACACAGATTTCCTTTGATGAGATGCCTCACACTTTCCCAAACTCATTTTCTGAGTTAAATTATTTTTTTCACTGTATTTTTGCATGACTCAGAGATGCCTTTTCTATTTGTGCTTGCAAGCAAAAAGCATTGGAGCTTTTTACATCTGTGCTGTTTGGGAGACGTGCTTTCATCTGCAGGTGAATATACAGTGTAGTTTTGGATACGCTTGACTTCCTTCCATGACTCTGTCAGTTGCTTCAGCTCATGGTATCAGAATTTCTTTAAGATATCTCAGTGGCAGGTCATGTAACTGTGTGGATTAGGTTCCTGCCTTGACCTCTACTGCTGTAGGAGATGTTGAGTCCTAATGAAGGGAGTAGGAGGATGCTGACATATCCCTGCTTTTGTGTGTTCACAGTCCTACCCCTGGTGCAGCACTGCACTCTGATACGGTCAGGGGCTGCTTCTCTGTGAGTAGGTGCAACAAAATCCTCAGAAGTTATTTTAGAAAACATTAAGCCAATCTGTCACATAAGGCTTGGCCTGGAATTAATCTTGAACTAACCTGATGATCAATCCACCCTTCCCCATGTGGTAGAGACTGCATAATTACAGACTTCTGTAGGAATGGAGCTAGGATGTTCTGGAAATCTCACTTCAGGAGCAGTTCAGAGGAGCTTCTGCTCAGCCTTATCTCCCACAACACAGCCGTGCACATCACACACACTGTTCTGCACACTGGATGTGTATTGCTATTTTTCAGATGAACTGATATACTTAAAAAACTGAACCAGAATGAAAAATTAATGATTATTAGTAACCAAAGATAAGAGTAGGTCCAGATCCATGTGCATCAAAACATTCAAATTTTTGTTTGGGTAATTAAAGGGTTGACAGAGTTCAAAAACAAGCCTCTACTCTAGGGATCGAGGCATTCTGCCAAGTAAAAAGTCCTGTTGTGGAAATATGTGAATATTCCCTTGTATATACAGACTAGCTGAAAACTTGCATATTGCTTTTGCCTTATAAGAATTTATTCTACCTATTCTACTGAAATAGCAACAGTTTTAAATTGCAGACATCTCCCTCAGAGTGCTTTGTAGCTTTAGCTGGGTGGGTAGGGCCTTTTGTTGGGTTCAGTTTCTTGTAGACAGGGAAAGGGACATAACTTTTTTTTTTTTCCCTATACCTTGTCACAGCTCTAACCACCAGGTGTTTTGAAAAAAAAAAAGGTATGACTTTGGCCTAATCTTCAATATAAGCTACAGACTCAGCTCTTTAGTTCTAGTTCTGCTGTAACTAAGTATAAATGAGTAAACTCAATAGCAGATACTTGGAACAGTTGTATTGAAAACTAGAGGCATCTCCACAACAAGGCAGAAGCCAAGTGTTTCTTTTGAGCATCCAGCTCTTGTGGATCTGATCGTATCTATTTTTGTCCTCTTATATCCTTGGGAGTACATTTGAAAATACAGGGGTTGGAAGGGCTGGACTAAAAAAATGCTTTTCTTCTCATTATTGTAATTTAGTTTCTTCTGATAATGCAAGCAAAGCTAGGTCAACAACATCATGGGAGACCATACACTCACTAGAAGTGCTATGATACCATAAAAAACAAAATCAACATATACATGAGAAAACTCGATAGCAGGGTAAAATCTCTTGTGGGAATTGCATGCAGGCACATCCAGGTCCAGCACTGGCCTCCTGCCAGCACCTGAGCAGCTTGGTTTGTGTTGTAAGGGCTTGCGCAATATTGAGTGATGACACCAGCTGTGCTCAGGTTCTCGAATTACAGCCTGAAGGATGGTGGCCATCAGGGGACACACCAGGCCTGCAGGAATGGTTGGCTTGCTGCTAGACTGAAAAGCAGAGGGTTGGGAGCTGAGGCTGAGAAAAAAATAAGTAGTTTCCTGAGTCTCTCTGGTTTTTGTTATAACTCTCTTGGAGAATATGGCTTTGCATGTCAAATTTTTGTTCTGATATGCTTACCCTCTAGTGGCACGTGCTGGCTTGTCCCGTATGTAACAGAAGCTTGAAGGAGACAGTTTCGTCCCAATACACTCGGAGGTGAGATAGCCTCCTACCTGCACTTAAGCTTTGCAGCTAGCTTTGGTTTTCATTTAGCTTGAATTATTTGTGATGAGAATTCTAGCTGAGGACACACATTTCCTGAAATGGATATACAGCACATGCCTCAGCCACAAAGATCCCTCACTAAACCGATGTCTGGTGCCTTCCTCTTTTAAGGAAAGCTGTAATTTTCTTCCATAGTAAGCTTAATGCCTTTGACAGAGACTGAACAAAGCAAAGACCAATTTAAGTAATTTGTTTATATAGGTGGCTGCACATAGTCACTTAACAGATTGTGTCAGATAAAGACAAAGCAGACTTTCCATGTTCCAGTTTGGCATGCATTATAAGGACTGGAAGAAGTGGATCTGAATCCACATTTCTTAAGAGAAATGTTCCTTTCTCTAGCAGGCTGGAATATGTAGCTTTCATCACCTGACATCTTTTCTCTGAAAGGCTGTAAAATACCAAGAAAAAATTCCAAACCTAGCAATAATGCTATTTGAAAGATGTAAATGTAAATTTTATTTTATTTTTTTTTAAGATTTAGTTTAAAGATAGATTTTCTGCTTAAATTGAAATATTTTAAACTGAACAACTTGAATGATTAGTCAGGGAATAAGTAGACATTATTTGGCTATTGCAGTCTGGCAAGCTCATCTTGATTTGGTCAGCTAGCAGGGAACAATACAGCTAGCAGGGAAGGAGGAACCTGCTCAGATATTGGCCAGGTTTATATATTACTATCAAAAGAGAGACTTGGCTGTGGAAATTAATCAAGTTTCTTTTCTCCAGGGATCAAAGAGGTTACTCAGAGGATGCAGGGGAAATGTAGGGATTCAGCTGTGTCACATTTTCCCTCTAATTGAGCTGTCTAGGGAGCCTCCCACGTTTTGCAGAAGTGGAAACATCCAGTTTCATTTTATCTTTCTCAGACTGCAGCAGCTCTCTTCTTTGGAAGCCAAGGTCACACTACCTTTACTTTTGGTGTTTGTCCCTTTAATTCTTGTACAGTTTCACAAATGCTTCTGGTGTATTTTTAAATTTTAGCTTATAATCACTTTTTTTTTAAAGGCACCATCTGGTCCCTGACATGGTTTAAAATAACAATCTAGCCAGCTCACAACCAGCAGCAAGACTTTACACCTTTCACAACCCAGTATGAGAGCTTCTGCACCTATATTTCTCTACAGACACTGTCACCATCAGATCCTGTTCCCTCCAGACAGGTCCTGCAGAAAGCAGGGTCTTGCATCTCTTGCTTTCCATCCCTTTCATCTCAAACACAGTCATTTTATGAAAACAAAATGGATGCACTAGAGAAGCTTACAGTTAGGAATGTGGGAGGTCTGCTGTAAACAGCTCAGTCAGAGAATTTGTAGTTGGAGCTCACGTTTGCATTTAAGCTGCCCTCTGGTGCTTACCACTTCTGCAGTGCATGCCTTCGTCATGTCCCCTGGTGCCTGGAGACATCTGCAATATCCAGGGAGAAGAGGGAATCAAGCATTGCAAAAATTCTTCTAAAATAAAAAAGTGGCCCCATTCTGTGGGTATTTTATTTTCAGCAGGACATTAACATGCTCTGTTATCATTGCAGGTTATACTGGGCAGGAAGGTTTTATCGATTTTGATTTTTTGATTTTTTTTTTTGAGTCGCTTACAGCATAGTTTATTTTATCTTCCTGCTGCGTGCAACAGCACTGTCTGTCATGGTGCCTTCGCAGTAGCCACAAATTAAAGCATGCCACTGAGCAGAGTGATCGTGTGACTGTCACTCTCGGCACAGCTGAGGCTCAGCCTGGTGCTTCTCTTCTGGCTGTTGGAGAACCTGGGGTTATCAGTGCCAAGGTAGCAGAGACAATAAATACAAATGTACCCTTTCCTACTTACAGCCAGCAATTTTGAAAGGACCTAAACCACTGCTGGGGACAAAACCAGGCTAATGTGATGAATGGGAAAGGACTGTGAACGGCACTGGGACTTCTGGGTAGGTTATCTGTCTGGCGGGATAGTCACTGGTCTTTTTGGTTTGTTTACCCATTAACTAAAGGCGAAGCTGAACAATTATTTCCCTACAAGTCGCTCTGTGGCTGAATCGCGCCGCCGTCCCCGCGGCACGGCGCTGGTGCCGGCAGCACGGGTGACTAATATTAGCCACACAGCTGATTGTCCCGGCTGGGGCCCGGCAACAGGTGCGGGCCGGCCGCCGTGCTGGAATCCCGCCCGCACCGATGCCGCTGCTGGCACAAGCCTTCCCATTATATCAGCAAGGGCCACGTCCCGTCGCCACGATGCCCCGGCACCCCAGGCCGGCCCCAGCTGTCTGCGGGACGTGGAGCAGGGTGACAAGCACCCGGGGAGCCTGCTGTGGGGAGAAGCGAACCGTGACTCCTCTGGAGCGGGAAGACAGGAGGTTCCTGGATGGGACTTACAGCTGTGTGCATGGGGTAAGGAGAAGGTCTCGGCAGAGCCCCAGGCCCGTGGTTTTGTGGCATTGCTCTTGGAGGAGGGAAACACACACTAAGTACTAAAAATCGAGTGTCAGCACTGTGAAATGAGCAAATATGGGTTGCATTTGCTCATCATATTGGCCGTAGTTTCTTTACAGCACAGTACTTTGGGTTTGCATTAATTTTAATTGGCACTCTCTAATTTTAGAATGCTCCTGTGAAAAGTTACTTCAATTCCAGTGGTGATTAGATGGTGATGACGTGTTTTAATAATAAACATGGGAGAGATACTGAAAAAGAAATCAAATGTGCTGGCTGCACTTCTGGGGAGGGGAAGAAGTGCTATTGCTCTGCTCTAAAATTATCTGATCTGTCTGCTCTGGTGTGGTATCTTAAGGTCTCCCATCTCTTTTTTTTTTTATTTTTCCTTTTTTTTCTTTCTTACCACCTCTTTTTTCTTTTATTTTCTTAAACCATAATAGCATCTTTTGGTAAGAGAAACAAAATATCTAGGTGGTGCTTACCTAGCCTAAATGTTGGAGAGAAGGGGGAGCCGAAAGACTTGTAAGGTTTCACAGGATCACTTCTAGTGTCCTGTTCCCTTAATGCGACCCCTCTCCACTGACTGTGTGAAGAGAGGCAGGGCTGTCAGGCAGGTCAGAAGGGATCTGTGTGACTCGTGTGTGCTGGTGCTGTGCATGCTCAGGGACGGAGCCAGGCAGGCTTGCTTGGGGACTTGAGCAGGCTCTGGCTTCAGAGTGGCAGTCTGCTGTGTGCTGGAAAGCAGATAGTGCTGCTGCTTCTAAATTAGGGAAAAAAGCAAAAATAAAAGAGAGGCTTATCTCTAAATTCAGTGATTTCTGCTATGAATTGGTCCACAACCCAGGGCAGTAGGTCAGGCTGAAGTAATGCTCCTGGAGAGTTAGATTGATGCAAGGGACTGAAATCAGTGGGAAGCTCTCCCTTGACTATAGTAGATTTTGGTCAGCACAGTCCTCGCTATTTCTATCTATGTGTAGCTGTGAAACAACTTTTTTGGGAGTTGTGGAATAAATAAGCCAAATAAGTACAATAGCAAACTCATGAGAAAGGTCCAACTTTGTAAGTGTCAGGTGTCTCTATGCATAATCAAGGTTTAAGTTCCTTCCAGGAGAGGTTTTTGATGGAAGCCATTAAAATTTGGACATGGTTTCAACACAAAAGAGAGAAAATGCCTTTTCTCACTACTATTTGTGACTATTGCATGTGGGGTCGTGCCTCAAAGCAGAGGTTCTTTGCTGTGGGCACTGTAATGTCTTAGGGGATTGCGAGGTCCTTCCTAAGCCAGTGCCTCTGGCTGAGGACACTGCTACTGTAACGCTACTGCTGCCCTGCTGCTCCTGACCTCTCCGCAGGCAGCACTGCGCTGGGGGTTTGATGTGGCTGCTTGGCAATGAGGACACTATGTAAACTATGACAATCCTGTACATCTCACAGTGCCTTGACTCATGCTTCCAGCGAAACCTTTCTGCACCTCCCTGTTTCCCACCGTCCACCCACACTGGTTTGTACTCCTTTTATTTTGATACGAGAAGCAGAATTTGCTGCACCTCAAACTAGTGCTTCAGCCATGCCTGAGCAGGAGCTCCCACACAGGCATGGGCCAGTGCCGAGGGTTGGTGTTTTGCTGAAGGGACATGTGCCAAGGCACAGGGAAGATACATGACTATCTCTCTTTGAAAGTAATTTATTTGTGACTTTGAAAGTGCCTCTATAAGCAGCTCACAGAGAAGCCATTTGCAAATTTGATGCCAGTTTTTAAATGCAAGATGAAAGTGGATTTTTCTGCCACTAAAATCGGCAGCTCTGAGTCCCTCAGGAGAGGCGCAGCAGTCTGCATCACTGGAGAGCCAGATCTGTCACCTCACAAAAGATCTTGTATCCAGGTAGGAAAGCATAAACGAGCACGTGGCTCTCCAGCAGTGCTGGGTACAGACCAGCATGTTACTAAAAATGATATTTATTTTTTAACCGTTATGATAAAATGCTCAGAGTTACAAAAGTTTGAGAAGAATAAAATGTTTATCTCACTTTGTACACAAATTGGTGATCTTGGAGAGAAGTTAGAGGGCATATCCAAATAACTTTTACAATTAACCTTTTATAACCAAGCAGGTCATGCAGTCATTACTGTACCTAGAAAATTCGTATGTATTTTTTTATTAAAATTAGGTATAATTTTCATAGAAAACTGACATTATGGGTTTATGGGCTCCTGTGTTACATTATGTAATACATCATTATCATAACTTACCCTCCTATCATTCTAGTAATTGCTTGTACATTTAGTTTGTAATTTCACTACAACATATTACAAGAAAATACAGTTACATTTAGAAGCATTATGGGAATCCTCTCTGTTACTGTAAACCTACAGTTTGTTAAACTGGCCAGATTTATTTGAATTTGCTGTAAGGAAATAGAAGAATATACTCTAATGACATACACATCTAGGTAGTGAGAAAAACAATCCCTTTTACTTTTTCAACTATTACAAACATCTGACTTTTCTTATGCCCTAGGAGTGTGTACACACGTATGCATTTGAGAATATAATTTATATAATATAAAAAACATGGGCTAACTACTCAAAAAATTGACCCTGTTAGGATCCTTACAGCACTCCCGGTGAACCTGACGATAGCCAAGCATGCAAGCAAGGTATCCCTTGGTCATACTCTGGCAATCTTGTACTTCTGTGAATTTATAAAGGAACCCTTCCTTCTTCTGGCACAGAAGATGTGATGATGGCCTGCTTCCTCCTCACCAAGGTCTAGAGACAAAGAGCAAGGGAGAAAGGCTGTTTGGCGGAGAGACTGGGCAGAGAAGACTGGCACATTTTCTACCAGATGCTCTCCAGAGTAAAGGCAATATGCAGACAGGTTTGTCTACAGCTATGATTGTGTATTATTGAGAAAATCTCACCTCCTAAAAATCAAAAGAGAGAAGGGAAATTACTGGAAATACAGAAAAAGGATGCATGAACAATCTTACTGGAGGCTACAGAGGTACATCAGCGGAACTACATGACCAATCCCTTGGCAAGGTCTGAGGAGGACGTACCCCCGTGAAGCTGAGTCTGTTGCTGTCCTGTTCTTGCCTCACTTGACAAACTTCACTAGAAAACTAGGGTAATGTTAACATGTTCTCACTACACATGATTACATTTAGATGTCTTTGTCTTGAATCTAAATCTCTCTCAGATCTCTCTAATTATAGTTTTCCCTTGTTAATTTTCCTGGCAAGTTCAGCCACTTCTCCCTTGCTGCTATGATGGCAACTGCACCCTTATTTACACCTTCATCTCTTCCCTGCAGCAATTAAGAAAGGTTAGGTAAAAATCTGTGTATCCCTAGGCTAAAGACATCCATATGTGTGCATGCAGGAGAGAGCAGGCAGGCACCACAATTATTCGCAGGGAAGGAAACCTCCATCCCTTTCTCCTTCAAAGAAGAAGGAGGTGAGTTGTTCATGAAGCATGCAGGCAGGTTGGTTTCTCCTGTATTAAGACGATGTTATAGGAAAGGCTCATAAAGACGGTGCCCACTCAATCCTTAGAAACACACTGGCTGCTCCAGGCAGGTCAAGTGCTAATGGAAGAATGACAAAATGGAAAACAGCAGCAGCCCAGGACCCTGGCCCCTGCAATGGTGGATCCCTGTGCAGTGCAAAGGCCCAGAGTGGGAGCGGGGTAGGTGACTACCAGTGATGAATGATGTTGAGACCTCAGAGACAAATGATATAATAAATGGTTGGTCTGACACAGTAGGAAATATTTGCATAGTGAAGTGACGGGTAATAAATATGATGATGTTGCTATAGGTCCTTCAGGCAATGCTGGAGCAAAAATATGTTCTGATTTTCTTTCTCTAAGGAAAAAGTACAGAGACAAGGACTCTTATTTGTAATAGCCAGACATGAATAAAGCTGTGTTTGCTGCACAGTCAGTGTAATCTAAGGCTGAAGCAGATCTAAGCCAAGTATTGCTGTAGCTGTTGGTTCTCAGCTGTCATAGCTAAGGTTACAAAACAACCTCCCTCGCAGCTTGTCTAATGTCACTGTCTGGAGCTGAGGCCCCACCACTGTATCCATGGTTAAAAGATTGTCTTTTCTTGCACTTGTTATCAGGGCTACCGCTAAGATTGGGACAATCAGACAGTTTGCCCTAGGCATTGACTCATTATATGTGATACACGATAATACATAGAGGGATACAGACTCAACTTCTCCCCTGAAATTCCAAGGTGTTCCATTTTATCATTTGCAACAGGTTTTTTTCTGGGCAGGTTGTTGTTTGGCTGTTGGTTGGTTGGTTGGTTGGTTGGTGGGTTTTTTTGGTATGAATTTTCCTCTCTCATTCATTTTTATTGGAATAACAAAAATAGACCTCTATTGCTGCTGCTGCAGTGGTCAATTCGGTAAGCTCTCCATGCTATTTTTTGCTAGGTAGATAAATACTACCTTGGTGCAGCATTGCTAATTAATAAAGACTTTGATTATGAAAACTATTAATTGCTTTAACTGTCTGGAAGGAATTATTCAAGAAACATCTCTTATTTAAAAACAAAAAAAAAGGAGGGGGGGAATACACTGGGTATATTTTTAACATTTTGAGCTATCTTCAAAAGTCTTGCCCTCAATTCCCTGAAACCAGTGAGACATAATCTCCTCTCTTTTATTTTTCTTACAAACACCTAAGGAATGCATGAGAAATTTAATGTTGAATTTTTTTTTTTTTTTTAGTATGTATCTGAGGGTTAGTGAGGAGCAAGGGAATGAGATTACTTAAATTATCTGCCTAGCTGTAAGGTTTAAGGTCTTGAATGATGCATTTCAGAATACTTTCTGTGGGGAATTTTTGGTGGCTTTCTCCCCCTCGAGAATCCTACTTTGTGCAATGACAGCTATCCTGCTATCCATATTTAAAGGACAACCATCCTGCAGGAAAAAATAAACTCACTAAAAATTCCACTTTACACCACTGAGTTCTA
The DNA here is from genome assembly GCA_013399195.1 of Dicrurus megarhynchus. Classification (NCBI taxonomy): domain Eukaryota; kingdom Metazoa; phylum Chordata; class Aves; order Passeriformes; family Dicruridae; genus Dicrurus; species Dicrurus megarhynchus. The sequence goes on from VXAD01012860.1 coordinate 422,389, forward strand.
GTTTCCAAAGGTTACCCTGCTGAAAATATGAGTTTTTGTGGGCCACTAGTAATTAGGATGGGGGCTGTTAGTGAATAAGGACCAGAAGAGCGCTTGAGGTCCCCTCCCAGATGTGATGCTGGCGTGTACAGTGGGACTTCTAGGACTGTTCAAGAGGGTGTTTATAAAATCAGCACTGAAGTTAAATTACATAGTATGTGTGGGTTTTTCATACATTTGTAATTTTGGAAGCTTTGTCATTTCAATGCCATCCTGTGCACCTGACTGCATATCTCCTGTTTTTCTCATCCATGATAAGGGTTTCTGGGACTTAGGACTTGGCAGGGAGGGAGGACTATTTTGGAATAGGCATGTAGTGACCTATGATTTGACTTACAATATTAGGCAAAGACCCAACAGTTGCTGTATAGACCTAGCGAGCACCAGCATTTGGAAAGTGAGATCTGCAAAACAAAACAAAGCATTTTTTCCTGAACCTATGCCTTAGTTATGGTAACTCAAAGTGACTGAATAGATTCTCGCTCTTTCCTGTCCTTCTGCAGTACACTAAGCCCGAGCTAACTGGATTTTAGGATTACTTGCTGTTCAGTATGGCATTGACACCACAGGATTATAAGGCAGGACTTTCCAGCCACTGGAGTATACAATATTAAATCCTGCAATATGGTTTCCATAGTATTGCATTACATTCTCTCCTCATTAATCCAGTTTTCCCTAAACCTTGTATTTTTAATGAACAAACAATTGTTCTATTACAGATAACTCTAATAGGCTTAAACCTATTTGGTAAAAAAGACTACACAGCTTTACAAAGGTGAAAAATAGGGGTGGAGGAAATATGCGCGTGGGGAGTTGGTAATTATATACAACACAGATTGGTTCCAACATCATATTTATCTTAGTTATAAGAATATGTTTGAGAGATAGTTTCCCTAGAAGACAGCCAACTAACAACAGTGGTTTTATCTGGTTTGCTACTGCTCTTTTTATTTGTAGATTTCATATGCTTTACAGAATAGTTGTCAATATGATTATCCCCACTTTACAGATGAGGCATCCAATTTCTTGAAAATAAGAAGTAGTTAGAGGGCAGCACCAGCTGCCAGCCATGCTATGTCCTCTTTGACTTTCCAAAGAACATTTTTACTGCCACCCATAGCACTGCTGCCCATTGCAGGCTCCAAACACCACATGCATGTCTGGGGGTTGGATTTCAGACCCACTGCTCTCCTTTTGCTGACAATGCAGTAACAAGCTGAAACAAGACATTATTCCCAGGGCTGTGTGGATAATGCCAATGATTAAGTAAAACTTATTTGTTGTGACAAGGTGGTACTTGTATGTTATGCCAGATCTTAGGCTGTTAAACAAGAAAATCTCTACTGATTCTCATTTCACATAGGAAATGAATACTGAAGACGAAAAAAAGAATCAATATTTTCAAACTGGGATTGTATGTTTATCAGGTTTCCGAGAGGGACTCTGGAAAAAATACAAAGCCTCACATAATAATTAAGTTTGAGGAATTTTGCCTTGAAACTAGAATTCAGTTTCCTTTTCACACTTCCAGACATTGGGAAGATAAAAGCAATGTCAAGTCAGTAAATTTCAGAAGGGCAGGGAGCTGAGCTGGTCATTACCTTCCCAACTGTTTGTCAAGCCCTCAATAACACCCTGAGTTTAAGGCCCCAGTGGTAGTGTGACAAGACAACATGGAGGGGCAAGAGTTTTTGCTTTGGTTGGCTTTGGTTGTTTGTGATGGTTTGTTGGCAGGAGACAAAGACAAGAGTTTCAGGCCCCCATCTTGCTGAGATGAGCAACCAGACATGAACACCATCACTGGCTCCAGTGTGATCCAGGCAAATATAACCATAGTCCTTTGGTAAGCCAGACTGCCAAAAGGTGAGAAGCATAGCTGAAAATATTTTTTAGAGAAGGCTGTGTCTGAGTAAGCTTACGCTAGAAGTCTGCCAGGAAAGCTCAGGAGTCCTCTGTGGAGATTTGAACTGTGTTTTGATTACAGGAGAGAGAGGAGGTCTTGTCGTGGACCCGTCTTTCCCTTTGTGAGCCCAGGAGATGAAGAAGGGCCCTGAGAAACTGCAATATTTCAACCATATGCTGTTAGAGCCTGAACTGAAATCCCAGGATCGCCTAGTATTTTTGGATTATTATAAGATATTATATATTTCTATTACTATTTTTACTATTATTATTATTATTTATACATCTATTATATACTTCTATTACTATTTTTACCTTTGTAGCAGTATTTTTACTTTTGCAGCACTATTTACACCATATTCTTGGCAAATTGCAGAAGACATTGGTTTGCCTGTTTTACAGGATGGGTAAACAGCTGCCTCAGGCAGGCTGATCACCGAGGCAGTGTCAATCTGACTCTTCCTCATAAAACCTTCTGCGTTGCAAGGAGGCTTCAGTGAACATCTGAGCTGAGACAAGGATGGTTTTGAGTAGCAGATTATGGGACAAAATCTAGCCAGAGCTTTCATGAACAGCATGAGCCAAAGTAGACATCTCCAGATCTGGCCCCAAGAAAGGGTGATAAATAAGTCTTAAATGAGCAATTTTATTGACAAATACCTCAGTCTGTGACGTGTGAAAGGATCTGGTGTTTTTCACTAAGTGAAAACTGATCTGTGCCATAGTAGCTAGATGACTCACCACACAGGAATCAGAAAATGCCTTGTGACAAATGGTCAAATGCAGCACAGGGTTGATCCCACTGGTGTCCTGGGTATTCTTCTTAAGATGGATAACTGCGGTCAGAGGCATCTCTGCACTGCTCAGACTCTGAACCACCAGCTCCACAGCTCATCTCAATTTTTCTGTTCGTTATGCAGAGGAGGTGGGAGACCACATGTTCATCTAGCTTGGGATCCTTTGGAACAGCAGGGACCAAACCCTCCTTTCCCTTCTACAGCTCTTTGCCTTCAGGCATTGAGAAGTTTAGGAGGGACTTCCTGAGTGGTGCAGCATCCCAACCATCCTGTTTGCTAGACATGTCCCTCATGAATTTGTCTAGTCTCCGCACAGGCTTATTTTATACTTTATGGCCTCTGCAGCATCCTGTGGCAGTGAGTCACAACTTAATTACACCTTGTGTGAATAGGTTCAATGCCGCACTGGAATCAGCAATTAGTACTTGCAAAGAGACATTTTCTGTGTGAAATGTACTTTTCATCAGTGCTACCCCTTAGAGGAGCTGCCTGTTGAAGCTCGCAGGAGATAACAGTTTCAGGGGGAGAAGGCGCCAGTACCAGCCGTCACATCATGGATGAGCCAGAGGAGATAGTCAAGTACTGTCAGTGTGGAGTCACACATCTCACGCTACCCAGCACTGGAACAATTAAAAAACCCACATTACTTGCTGAACCCCAGCTGCTTATTTGGTTCACTGTGGCCATGGAAACATCTGACCTATTTACACCTTCAGCAGAGTGAGTGCTGGCTGGTGGAAGAGAGGTGGGAAAAGCAGAATGCTTTGAATTTGGATTTCGGAGACTGTTAATTAAGATGGTGTACGTGAATGCATGTGCATGTGTGCTCACAAGGGTGAGTCAGAGGAACATGGCCTGAGCAGGCCAGGGGTTCCTGCTCCAGTGCAGCTGTGGCATCGGGTCCTCCTTGAGCAAACATGATCTACCCAGAGCCTCTGCTTTGCATGTGTAAAATAACACCCACCATTTGCAAAGGTCTTATGGAAATTCCTCCTTCTGTCACTTTGTCAGCAAAGTACCTCACGTTGCATTCTTTCCTGAAGAGGCCCCAGTAGATGGGAATCAGCTTGTTCCACCAAGGAAGGAAGGGAGACAAATCTCATTCTTCACAAGGCTTGCCCGTGCACCTCACAACATTCATCTGCTCCTTGCCTGTCTCTCAGTACAGATGGGAAGATGGGGAAGAGCAACGTAAAGTCATTTGGGCTCATCAAACGGAGCAGGAGATTTCACTTAATTGCAGCTGGGGCATTTACCTAGACTGCAGATTTCCATGACAGGATAATGTCATGTAAGTTACCAGACCACGGACACAGCACATGTCAGACTGAGCTTCCAAATCCTATTCTTCTGAGGGCATGTATTAATATAAATGGGCACATTAGGTTTTAGCAGTCACGTGAAATGGACCCTAGCTAAAAGGAGAACTGCTGGAGAGGGGAAAATATCAAACTCTAGGTGTAAAGAAGACTTCTGCAAATACAACATAATCACAGTGACTATTAAGAATGAAAGGAAGTTCAAGATTTTAAGGATCTGTTGGGAAATCTTGAGGAAGAAAGGACATTCACTTCTGATATTAGTGAGAGAGAGCGTCTTTAATATCCCCAAAGCATCTGATTGATAACCATAGCATCAGACCTCAGGAATGCAAATTTGGTAGCTCTTTAAGATGAAAGCTCCCCCTCCACATGCTTTTTATTTTTTTTATTGCACATTTCAAAACCATTCATATTCTGGCAGGTAACAGTTTTTTATCCTGAAAGTAAGGGTTGACCAAGGAACAAACTGTGCAAATTCTGTTCTCAAACAGCAAAATTAGAGAGAAAATACCATCTGCTTCCTCTACAGCCTACTTTCCCCGGTTCCAGCAATATCTTCTAGTGGAAAAACAGTCATGAAGCTACCAACAGGACACACAGCAATGCACCATAATGCAATGGTTTGTGTGCATGGAGGGACCATTGTGCCTCCCTAGAGGAGGCAGCTGGAAGCCCTGTTCCCAGCTGGATGGGGAAGATGTTCATATTGCCCTGTGCTGCTGGGCTCCTGCCTGCGCTTGGTGGGATTCCTCTTCCATGGCAAAGCCTTTCAGGTGGCATTCCTAAAATTTTCTCCTCGACCTGCTACAGCAAATTGATGGAGCTTTGACAGCAGCTGTGACTCAGTTCAGGAAGAAATCTGCTTGAGTGCTCATTATCACTTCAGCATCATTTACATTTTTCCCAGTTGGGGCGAATATTTTGTAGTGACAGGGCACAGGCTGTTTCCTTTGCCCTGGGAAGCCCGCACAAACGGACTTTCTACGTGTAAGTTCCTGCCAGAAGCTTTGCAGCTGGATGTCTTTTGTTTCTGACTTAATTTTTTCCCCCCTCCTCCTTGTCCTTTGTAGACGAGTTACACAACACTGTTTTTTCCGCCTCCAGAATCGCTGAGCAAATTTCAAGGCCGTGGAGGAGGGGGAGGAGAGACTGATGCACTGAGCCACCTTTACCCATCCACTTGTAACTGGGGTATAATAGGTGCAGTTGATTTGAGACTGCCAAGAGTTTGCTGCCAAATTGAATTTTTCATAAACTGATTACTGCAAAGTGCTCTTGGCAGAGGAAAGTTAACACCTTTCTAACAAGCTCAGCTCAGCACAGCTCATAAGAGGGATACTGTAATAATAATCCTCTTCTGGATCCTTGGCCAGGATTTTGGATTTTCCGAGAAACTGTTTCCACCCCCATTCCCTCACCCATGAATAAATCCACTTAAGACTTTTTTTCATAGCTGTTGGTGATGCATAGGAAGACTTCTCTGCTGGTGTGAAGCAGCCAACCTCCATTGATTGCAGTGCTCTGAGTTACTTTAGTACTGTGGGGGTGATAGTATGATTCAGACATGGTTGATAAAGCTAATGGTAATCTACCCTTAATAACTTAATCTTTCTCTAAAGAGAGCTATGTAGCCAGGGCAAGGCGCTGCCTGAACTACTCAAACAATTTATCTGACAATTTCTGCCTTGTGTTTTCTGCTTGCAAAACACTCATCCAGACAGTTTTTGGTTCATAAGGGATTTTATTCTTCATTTTGTGTCAGTGGGTTATAAAATAGGGAGGGAAATTTAATTCCTCAAGTTGCAATATTGTCCTTGTTGCCTGTCACCCTACAAGCAGAGAGAGGCCACTTGCAAGGAAGAAGGACAACCTCCTACCTGCAGGCAAGAGTACCTTTGCTCATTCAGAGACATGTGCTAAGTGGACAGAGTTCCCCAGAATTTATTTAACTGTCATGAGTATTCATGAAAATAAAAACAGGAAACAGATTGTAGGTGAATCAAAGCTGCGATTTGCAGTTAGCCTAAATCACACTCAGAGATCAAAAAATACACACCAAGAGTATTATTTTGGACAGACATGCATCCCTTTAGTTTAGCTATTGGAGGCTGTGCCCACTCAGTCACCGTGGAGGACTCGGTTTATGGTGGTGCCTTGATGTGAACTCCACTCAGATATTCCAGTGGGTGGGCAGGGATCCCACAGTGTGAAACATCTGCTTGGCAAAACAGATGCTGGGTGTAAGCAATGCTTTAAAATAATAATAAAAATCATCATTTCAAATCTCCCACCCCTCAGATGACCTTTCTAGCAGGTGCTCCTAACTTAAAATAAAAAGTGCTTTAGCAATGGCAACAGGGATAGAGCATGTCCTTGTTTATTATTCTTTTTGCTACTCTTTTCCTCCATATTTATACCATTAGCACATGGCAGGGCTTCACACGTGCCACTGACATAGATGCAACAGAAAGCTTTTACTACTCCAAAGGGGACACATTTGTGGAAGAGCCAAGGAGAAGACAACAAAGGCCCAATGTGCTGCTAGGTCCATCACCAGCAAGAGCTTCTGTGGAATGATCTGTACGGTGTATGGGACATGGAACGTGTGCTTGCGATTTAAAATCATGCCATCTGTTTAGGAGATCTGAACGGTTTTGATCTGCTTTGAAACAAACAAACAAACAAAAGAAGTGGGATTACTGGGGCTTTGAATCTCTTTGGTGGTGCAAACAGGCAAGATGTTTCCAAGCATCCCAGCAGATCCTCTTCTTGCTTGGCAAGAGGGGTGGCTGTGCTGGCCCACGGAGCAGGCAGGGGAAATGGGGTCATGTTTACAAAAATTACAAACTCTCAATTTACAAAAATTGAGAGTTAATTAAGGTACTGTAAATATGTTAATGTTTATAATTAAATTTTTTTCCACTCCAGATTTTTTCAAATATTGCATCACTGGAATAATTTTGTGGACCAAAAATCTACAAAAGCTAGACGTGGGAGGGGGAAGAAACCTATATGAGGTCAAATAAGGGATTCTTGTTTTCATTTTAGTTCAGGAAAATTTCCTTTTGCTCCTGATTAGCATCCATTTTGAAATTAAAAGTCATTTTGATTTGAAAAATGAACCTTTGAAATTAAAAGTGAATTTCAGTTAGACATTTTAAATTATGTTGAACGTTTGCTGAAAATTGCCTAAACCAATGCCAAATCCTCTCAGAAAATGCTTCATCGTGTGGCTTGAGCCAGTGTGTGCCAGCTCTTCTCAGAACAGAGACATTATCTATAGCAGTAGGAGTTCTGGTGTTAAAACAGGAAGGGCATATCACGAAAAAATGCCATTTCAGCCAGATAATTCATAAATATTAAGGAAAACTGTTTGACATGATAAATCATACTGAAAATCACTATGTGATAGGAGAGAAAAAATGGCAGCTGTGAATGTGCTATAGTTAAGTGTCAAAAGAGTTTGGTGATAAAAAATAATGTATTTGTTTTTAATAAGAAAACCTATGTTTTATTGTGGTTTCAACATTTCAGAAATTGAATAGCATGCCAGTGAGGAAGAGTTTTAAACAAACAAGAAAGTCACAGTATTTTTTTTCTGATTTTTCTTTTTTAATCAACTCAGGAGTTGAGGGAAAGACAAGCTGCAGTTTCAAAGTTCAGTAGCTTCGTTAAAAAAATAATTTGAAAAATTCTTTCATTTCTTCAAAAAACATAAACTACTCCTAAAGAGGAGTATATGAAGCTGACCCACAAAGACCAACCCTTCTCTTGCTTCTTGGAAAAACCACTTGTATCTGCAGCATAGCTTTAGTGAGATGTGTCTGTCCATCTGCCTCTTTGAGTCGGGAGTCTGTTTCTTTTGCTGAGTGCTGAGCCAGGAAGATTATGGCATGTTTTTCTCATTGTCACAGTTCCTTCCTAACTCTCACATGATTATAAATATACTAAGTACATTTTGATTCAGCCTCCAGAAGGAGGGTGGCTTTTAAGACACCAGTGTCAGGATCTGCCCCGCCTGGTACCTACACGTCATTCAGTTCTTGCATTGAAGGAGAGACCGATGCCAAAGACTCAGATACTCTTTTTCTTCATCCACAAACCCTCCCTGCAGTGAGGGCATTGCCAAAGCAGGGGACACCAGCTTTGTGAAAGGGAGTGCACCTGCAGTGATTTCTGTGTAACCTGTTACTCATCCTCACTGCTGTCTCCCAGCAAGCCTGTTCCCTCACCTGGCCCTGCAGGAATGGGGACACAGTGCCTCTGAGGGCCTAGGTACAGGTCAGGTGGAGCAAGGACCATAACGTTTTGGGTTTTCCCACTGTGCCTTTACTAGCCAAAAGAGAAGACAGTGATTTGTTTTTTCAGGTTCATTCTAATCCTTTCTCCTTTGTTAACACAGATACCAGATTTGGGAGAGGAAACAGTTCTACATTTATTTTAGAGAAAAAAGCTGAAGTGTTGTTTTGATTCTGAACTGGGAGCTAAAATGCTCTTGACTTTCTCAAGGCACAGAATTCTAAAAATTCACTTAACATCCTATTTTACTGGCTTTTCAGTTCTGAATTTATTTTCTGTCTTTTCCTCTGGTATGTCAATAGCGCACAGTGCTGGTTTTCATCTTTCATTTGGTCTTTTTTGCAATAGCTGAAATACTTATTTTAATCGATTCTTTTTTTAAACATTAAGAGCAGCTGCTACTCGGTGTTGACTAGCACATCTTAACATTACTTGTAGATCACAGGGTTTCTTTTTCAAATTCTAGTTGAAAGTGTTTTTCACTTGGCATAATCTTTTTTATAGGTATCTAGATGCCATACTTTTGAAGGATTTTTTTAAAAAATAAAGCAGACTCTTCTTTTTTTTTTTTTTTTTAATTTGCATGGCATTGTTATGTTAGACCATAAAATCCAGCATCAAACATTTATTTAGACACATGCCTTGCCTAGTTTCATTCAACTTGGAGGCATCAGGCAGAACCCTTGAGCATTTTGTTTCCAGTCGAGAGATATTAATGTTTCTGTGTGATAAAGTGTTGTTGTTTTCTTCAGTTTCATCTTTCTGTGGCATTAACAATGTAAAGGCAACAAGTGTTGATAAACAAGGTGCTCAAGGAGCCAAACAACAAACCCACACCAGTGAAAGCAGAGTGACACGAATTAGAGGAAAGAGCCATCTTTTGATCCACTAATACATACTTTGTGTACACATCTAGGTTGCTGTACAGTGCTGTCACTTACTACTGGCTATATGACAAATGAGGTGCCCTTGTCATCTCTGACCTGTGCCTAAGGAAAAGGAGCTTTTAAAGCTATGATCTTGTGTATATATACTGCCCAGTTTGCTGCCAGAGAATGTTGCATATATGTATGGTATCATCATCTGGTAAACAAATTGTATTTGCAGTTTGGTCAGCATCATTACTTAATTAGACCCTGGCTGTTTAGGCACCTGGAACAAGCAGTGGGAATTTAAATTCCTCTGATAAAAGGATTTATTTATAATGAGTCTCACCCCATAATGAGTTCCAGGCAGGGGAGACTGACCATTAGCAGATGACTCACAGCATTACCATAAAGATCAGTCACACATTCAATTTTATACGGCTTACATACACTCATCTAGAACACAGATTCTAAAAACAAGTCTTTTGGCTCCAGTTTTTCAGTCGTGTTAAATTTGATACAGTCCTGCTATGCCTGAGAGTAAACAGGCAGGATACAGCAGACTATTTATTTTATTTCATTTTTTTTATTGCTCTTCCTCTCTACAGTTTCAAGAGGAAAAGAAGCTGAGTTTTTAATATTGTGAGAATGCTCAGCCCTTTTCAGCTGGGAGATGTCAGAAGCAGCTGCAGACCTAAATGAAAGGAGCTCATCTCTGAAAATTTGCTATGCTGTAATAAACGCAGGGTTCTGCTGGTGAGCTGCTGATGGCCCTTTAATGTCTTTAGCAGTACTCCAAGGCACTGCCGTTCCTCCCGCTCCCTTCCCCCCTTCTCTGCCCACCCAGGCTCAGGATTTCATCCTGTGAAGGCAAAGATTTCACTGCAACACTCAAGGGCTACGCTGAGTTTGAAGAAAGGGGTCGTGCCTGGTTTTATCATACAGCCAGCAGCTTCCCTTCAACCCAGCTTGATGTTTTTTACTGGCATATTCGCTTTAAACATTTGGCTCCCTGAGTCATGTTCATATAATGGGAGTTGTTGGTATGCGGCAACATGGGGGTTGTTATCTATTTATTTTATCTAAGTAACATATGCTATGCAAGGAAAAATGTGTTTTTCCAGCATCCTTGTGACATATTTTCATGATTAGTTACAAAGCACAGTCAAATGAAATCCAAGAACTACCTTCCAGCCTCCAGGTCTCTGCTCCTCTCTCATTAATCTGTGATCATGGGCATCTGCCAGTCTGGTGACTGGAAAAGTGTTAAGAACATGACAGATTCCCAAAACACGCATTTACAGCTGGGAAGTGAGCGTAGCATATGTGGATCTTGGTAAAAGGATCTGAGAGTTTGAAGAAGACTCCGGGAAACCATTTGGACACAGTGTAACCTGCAGTTTAGAAACCTTAGAAAGCCTTTTCTCCCTGAAGTTTGGGAGATGTTGAGTCTAGTCATGCTGTCTTTGATTATGGGGTGCGTGAGGCACAGTATTTTGGGCTGGCGGGTGCAATCCTGGGGAAAGGGGGAAGTGTGACTGATGGGCAAACCAAACACTGCCTGGAGCAGCTCTGGGTAATGTGGAAGAGCTACTAGATACTTGCAATGGTCAAGAGAATCACTTTGAGGCAAATGGGCATATGCAGACAGATGATAAAACCACAGGATAGTTTGGATTATTTGGAGATTATCACAGCTGAAGGGCAAGAGTACTTTCACTGCTGGGTAGAAATAGGACTAAACTCTGCATAAAACCCAAAACCTCTCTGACAGAGAAGGAAAGAGGCCAACTGTTGGGATACTTCTCAGCCTGACAGGGACATTTCTAGGCATTGATAAACACATGGTTTGAAAAACAGCCGTATGGGGTTTATGAGACTGTAGCGAATGTGGTGCTTGGGGCCCTGCAGGAGGCACAGAAACTGGCAGGACTGAGGTCATGAGCTGTCACCATAGTCACTAAAGCTTCGTGGTTAAAGGCAGCAGTCCCTGCTGCGGCAGGAGGCTGAATGTTTGAAAAAGTCATGGTTTCCAGAACAGCACAGGATATTGTGGCAAAAGCAACTGAAGTTTTATAGCAGTCCGCATCATTTGTCCTGACTCAAGAGGGCATGAGTGAGAACATGCACGGTGAGAGAGTCCCACACGAAGGAATGCCAGCTACAGTGAAAAAGAAGCATCACATGACCCAAAGGTGATAAACCCCACTTCCTTCAGGCAAGTAATGCTCTGGGTAACCCCTCACCCTGCAATTCAGCCCATGCCTGTGTGTCAGACCAAGCAACAACCACTGAAGTCAGAAGTGATCTCTGGAGTCTGGAGGAAAAGACATCAGTGGTGAGAAGACCACCCACATCCCCACGGCCAGGTGTAAAGTTGTGTCTGCCTCATGGAAAAAGATCCGCTGGTAAAAAGCTCATTTTGTTTTTAAGCTTAGAGTCCTAACCTGAGCTTACCAAGCACTCAGCTGGCAGGTGTAGTGCTATAAAGAAAAGAATCAGCAATCATCATTATAATGAAACATCAGTTTTCCCATAGCTTGGAATATTGCTGTAAAATACCACCAGAAAGCAAGTTGCTCTGAGTGACATAAGTATTAACATTGGGAAATAATTTTTTTTTGTCTTAAATTTCCCTCGCATTTTTTATTTCAGATGATGCTTTTACATTAGTTTGAAGTTTTTTCAGACCTAAATAGTCTGTTATACAAGACTTTAGCCATCCCTTTTCTTCTAAAGTTGCTCATTTGTTCTTCTATTGTAGGAAACCTGTTTGTAGCTAGGATATGCCAAGAAAACGAAATGGTCCTTTTACTCCTTTTTCCCAGCATGCTACCCAGCTGTCCCAAAATCTCTCTGCTCTGTAATACTGAATACTTCAAGGGGGAGGGAGATAAGTAGAAAGAGACCAAAAGTACCTTTTTATGGGGCAGTTTGCCATTTGGCAAGAGCCTGCCTGAGTCAGAGTTTAATTGTATTTGCTGATCATACTTTTGGACTGGATATTTTGAACTAGATCTTATCTATTGAAAAAAAAAAAGGAGAGGGTGAAAGAGAGGAAAATTCACACTTTAAGGTGTCTGTATGCTTTTAATTTTTTTTTTTTTCCATTTTAAAACAGCCTAGGAAACTGAGAACATGCACATTATATTAAATGGAAGTAGAGACTTTGGAGTTCCAGTTTACCAAATATGAGCAAAATCCAGTATAATTAATCCTGATGTTGCAGCCAGGATGAATTTATTCCAAGATCTATATAGAAACCTTTAATTCCCTGGTTTGACAAACACCAACCATGTTATATTAGATATTCGAAGCATTGAGGCTGTGGTTACTTTTTTGCCTAAAGTGCCCCCAGTGCCCTCATTGTTGTCAAGTACTTTCAATGTCATTGCACGCATGAGCAGCCAACATAGTTTGTTCAGCCTAAAATACCACAGCCATTGGCTAATGGTGACAAGTTTGAGGGGTGTTTTTTCAGTTTCTTTTGGGGGAGGGGGGGCTGTACTCCCTTATCTGGCGAACCTACAACTTGAAATTCCCCTGATAAGCATATTGTGGGAATGAGCTAAAAGTCTGTACATTGGAAGATGAGCTATCGAAAAAAAGAAATATTTCGGGGGTGTCTTTCTCTGTATAGTTTCTTAAAGGAGTAAAGCAGCATTACTAAACCTGTATAGGAAGCATCCTGTGAACTGCAGTGCAGGAAGGGCAGGTGTGGAGGCTGATGCTCCCACCTCCACACTGCCTGGGGAGCAGGCACAACTCTCTCAAAAGTTTGGCAGGTGGAGTGTGACTCCCAGCAGCCTAAAGTTTCTTACTGGCATAGTTCCTCTCCTCCATCAGGGGTCCCGTGCAGGTGTATCACACTTGATCAGAACAAGAATCCAGCTCTCTGCAGCTAAACTGTTTCCAGGTGCAAGCAACAAACTTCACATTTGGCTCCTCATGTTCTGCCTTCCCGAGAGCAGCCTGAAGCAGCTGTCAAAAAATATCAGTTAAAAAAAATACTGTCCCTTTTCACAGCTCATTTTCTTTTAGAATTAATGACCATTGTAAAAAAAAAAAAACTTAAAAAATGCCCCCCAGAAAACCAGCCCTGACCACCACTGGTAATTTGGGGTGGAGTTTGTCATGGTTGTGGACTGGGATGGGGGCAGAACATCAAGATCTATGTTGTGTGTGCGTATTTACCATGATAGCTTTTCCCTCTGAGAGTGATTCCCAGGTCTGTTTTCTTACTTTCAAACTTAGCTTCCAAAGAAAGTATGAGAAATAGAACAGATCACGTATAAAGTGCCCAGGTGGTGTGTCGCTGATTTAGGTCTTTCATCCTTAAGTGTGAAGAATGTTGTGAGTTTCATAAAACTGAAGGATACGTCTGTGTTCCTCTGGCAGTGCAATAATAAAATCAGTGAAGGCTGATGCTCCTGCGCGGCTCCATCACTCACAATAAATATTTGAAAGGCATTACAGCTCTACAGCAAATGAGGCTGTCAAAGAAGGCCAATTCCAACAGATCATACTAAATTATGGCATGTGAAAAGTACTGCAGATTAGCAGCTCTTCATTCATTCAGTGCCTAATGGCCAGGCTTGAATGGCAGGCAAGAAGAGGGAAGCTGGTGGTATTATCTATGTAAGTACAGGGGCGATGTCTTGAACCCAGTTCTGCTGCCTGCCCTGAACCTTTCAAATGCCAGGGAGCTTCAGCATCTCGGAGGAGGTTGGCACCCAGTGCTTGGAGCAGACTCCTGTGGCTGCTGCACGTTGTGCTACCCACCGCACTCCCTGTTTGTGGAGCATTTTCCTCTTCCCTGATGTCACCGAAGCCATTGAGGCTGAAAATGTGTTTTGCTCTCTGTGTATCTGCAGTACAACCAACATCAGTGTGTCCTCACTCTTAATGGCTAGGAACAACCCATCCTTGCCTGCCCTGCCTGCCTCTGCCCCCTCCCCACTCTGCCACCAGCTCTCCTTGCAGTCTTGGTCAAATCAGCTCCCTCTCTTTGCTTGCAGCAAGTACCAAATGGCGCTCCCAATGCTTGTTTCCGTTTTTGTGTGGATTGGATGGATAAAAAGCTCAATAGAAGGGAATTATTAGTAATTGTAGAGCGAGTGTATTATTTTTATTAGTATTTATTGTGCCTCTGGCAAACTCTGCCTTTTTAAAGGAAGTGCCAATAATTAGTTATGGTGTTTTAATTAAAGAGACTAATCTATAATTAGCAAAGGGATGCTGTAGTTTATATCTGACTTTTATTATTTTTGTTAATAAGCAGTACTTCACAGATGTTATATTTTGAATTGTTCATACTGTTCTTTTGCATATTTTTTCCCAGTTCAAGGTGGACTAATTGAGTCAAACAATTTTATCAGGCTTTAAGACACAGTCAGCCTGACAGGGAGAGGCTGTTCATGTCATACTGGTGCTTGTGTCAATGTTGTACAAGTTACTCCAGACGCTCTTCAGAGAATGTAAATTCACATTCTTGTCCTTTAAGTTTACATGCTTTGCCTCCTCTGTGGTGTAAGTCACCTGCTGAACTTAGAGCATATAGGTTATTTAGAAACTTAGTTTACTACCCAGCTTCTTCTCTTCACATTAGTGGTCATTTCTATTAACTGAGTGGTTAGACATCATTGTGCAGTATTTAGATAAAAACAAATTGTATCATTGCCCATAGAAAAAAATACTTTTCAGTTCTTCTTTTTATTTCTAAAATTTAGCTATGTGGTGAACTCAGATATTCTTCATGTCAGCAAGCTGTACATCCCAAATGGCCAGTTTGACTGTGAAATATATTTTGTTCTAGTAAATGGTTGTTCTTCACGTGGTTTTATCTTACTCTGGATAGCTGAAATTGGTATTAAAATTTGGTAAAGACCCACGGATGATACCTGAGCAACTTTCAAAGAGCTCGTATTTTTCTGTATTTTGCTTTGTAGACATATGCATTCAGTTGAAAGTGTCTAGCTGAGAATGCCCATGGACAATCATTTCCTACAAGATGTGTGTGACCATTCAACAGTTTGTGTGTTCTTTAGTGACCTCAAGAGGCACAGTCTCCAGGGTTGTATGCTCCTTAAATAGGTTTCTGTGCTGCAGAAGCTGGCAGAAGAACTCCTGAACAGCTTCTCACTAATGGCATTAGCAGTTAACACCTTTCTTGTATATGACAGGCCATGTGAAAGAGGTGTATGGTCACCTAAGCTCACTGTGAAAAGCAGAGTAAAATGGTTCAGAGCTGTCAGTACTACAAGATTTATATTCATTCCTTGCTGTTATGTCCTGCATACACTGTGCAGCCTCTAAGATGATAGCCCCCGGATTTTAATTTTCAGGCTAAGTCTCTTGACACTTTTGCGGTCCTCCCAGCTTTGGTGGCAGAGCCGTTCCTGCAAGGTGTAGCCTGATCGAGGGATTGTAACTGCAGATTTAGTCTGAATGCTAATGGGTGTGGAACTGATGTAGGAGGGGAGGGGGAGGAAGGCATCTTCTTTCCAAACAGAGATGCCTGTAGCCAGGTGAAATTGGTCTGATCCCACCAGTCTCCTGCTTAAAAGGCTCCTGCTGGGGCTGGCAGAAATAGCGATGTGACCCCTGCCTTGGAGTGAGGGACACATGTACATGCATGTATTCATCCAGACTTTGCATTGGGGGCAAAAAGACTTCAGCTCATCTCCTCCTGTCTCTCCCTCCTCTTGCATCTTTCCTCCCTCCCGCAGCTCTAGGTCTAGATGTAATTGCTATTGTTTGTTTTGAAATCATTTCGGAAACTTAAGGAAAAAAAGAAGCTTAGAATACTGCTATCTTGTATCAGACTTATTTTCCTTATTTATCCTTAAAGATATCTTTCAGAAAGAGTAGCCAGGATTTAGGATCCCCAAACTGACTATACACTGAATCTTCTCAGATATCCTAGTCACCTTTCCTTCTTGCTTCCCTCCTAACTAGTGATTCAAAATAAGAGAGACCTTCCTTGAGGGGAGAGCTTACCTGTGCTTAATTAGAGATTTAACTATAGCCTTAAATGCTTTTCCAAACAGGAATCATCAAGTGAATCACAGACTTGTAAAAATCCCTGGCGGGGAAACGTTAGTTCTGAGGCTTCCAGATGGTTAACCATGCCCTTGTTTTCAACTCCACTGAATAGTGCACGAAAAGACTCACAGCTAGAAATACTAGGGCTTACATTTATTTATTTATTTTATTTTGGTTATATTCCCATGAACACAAGTTCGTGATCTTCTTGAAAGGAAAGTTAGCAAATGTTGGCATTTACTAAAAAGGAAATGTTTTCTTGTGCCAATGTGTGCATGAGCTAATGCAGTTTTCTAGCGTAGTAGAGAGAATGTCCTGAAAGTCCCTCTTCCTTATGTTGCTGAAGGAAAGAATGGAAAAGATGAGGGAAGAGAGCAAAAGATGGAAAGAAAAAAAAAAAAAGAAAGAAAGAATTGAGAAGCTAATGACGGTGACAGCTCACTGTCCAGGATATGTCTCTTTCTGTGTTTGAATGATTTTTCTTTGTAGACAGCATTGCATGGCACTATTTTTAGAATCTCTTTAATAATTGAGCTCTAGTGATTGTGCTCAGCAGTTAGAACAGGCAGGGAAAATAGCATCTCAAAGAAAGTGTGCACCAGGGTAATAATTTAAATCAAACCACATTAGACTGTGCTCCCCGTTCTCCCCTCCCCCAGAAAGGTGAAACTCTGCAGAACACTGAGCACAGGGGAAAAATGAAAACTGGTCAAGTTTACAGCATGTAATAAAATCCATCAAGAGAGTTTATGTTTTAGAGGTGGAGCACAGGAAGAGGTGATCTGGTCAGATGTTAATGAATTGCTGTGACTAGGTGGTTTACAAGGGGAGCGCCTCAAGTTCCCACTGTCAGCAGTGAATTAGGAGAGAACAGCATGCCTCGAAGTTGCAAGGAAATAATTGTCACAGAGGAAAAACATTTGTTAAACCACGCTGAAACAGGGGCAGAGCAGCAGTCCAGTGAGACGCAGGAAGCTCCAGTGGCACTGTCGCTGTTTGGTATGCTTGGCTTCTGCCGGGCTGCGCAGCCAAGTCCGTGGCAGTCCTGGCATGGAGATGGGGGCCCACTCTGCTCCTACCAGCTGCCTCATACAGGCAGGTTTGCCAATCCTGACTGCAAAGTATTGTCTGTAACACCTCTTCTTACAAGCAGCAGACTTGGGGCTCCCACAGGAAAATGGCTGAGGTGTGGACAATAAATCCACAATCAATGAATCACTGTCTAACTTCTCTTGAAAATACAGGGATGGCAGCAACTATGGCAATCTGTAGATTAATACCACATGCTTGGATTTTTTCGTGAACTCTATCCATCCTAATACTGCTATTTCAAATACCATTTTATAATATTTTTGTTTGTCATTATATTGTGATAATGTTTTTTTAATGGTATGTCCAGGCCTGACGGCATGGTTCAGTCCCCTTTAAGAATTTCAGAAATTTACCTTGCAGTTCCATGTCGGTTGCCTTGCCTTAGATGAACATGTTTCATTACTATACAGACAGAAAACATTTTGAAACAGAAAAAGAATATAAAGTGTTATGATTAGCACTAAGTAGTGACTGGCTTTAAAGATATGAAAATAGAAAAAAATTCTGTTATCGTCTCACAGTGTAATATTACAACACAGTAATAATTAGAATCGATTTTTTGAATAAACCCATGGGAACTGGTAAATTCAGAATTTCAAAAATGAAATTACAGGATTCAAGCTTCTATTCTCTAGAATTTTTCTTTTAACACAAAAACTCATTCTCTTAAGAAGACTGAAACACAGACATTGAGAATTTCTTACCAACAAAAGAGTCTGAATGTTGGCCTGTTCTGCTTTGCTTGTCTGAAAACCATGTGTAAACTTGAATATACACAATAATCCACTGGGAGTGGGTGTAAGGCCATTATAGATTATGACTATAAAGAAGCTGTATTTGCCTCTTAGGAAGTTTGATTTTCCTCTCAGCACATGGAAGATTCCCCTCAGCATTTTTTTATTCAAACCTTTTACAGCTACTGGAGTTTATTCTTTAGTATTTCAACTCATATTCTTCTCTCATATGACCTTCTTCTTCCACTTCTGTGACAGTTTGTATAAAATAATAATATTGACAGTGTGATATGAGAGATATACCTATGATAAGCTGGTGTCAAAGTTATTGGCTTCCCTTCAAGTTTTAACTTGTCTGTCAGAGTGAAAAGATGCTTTTCAAAAGCAATTCTAATAGCCTAAGTCATAAAGATCCACTAAAAATATCGGAAGTATCATACAAAGCATTGGCCTCCTCTCCTGGTCTGACCCAAATTGGAAAGGATTCCCTTTGAAATTCAAGAAGAGTATTACAATTAATTGACTTCTCTCTGTTGTCTTTGTTAGTTGGGCTTTTATTTCCTTAAAAAAAAAAGTTGCTTTTTTTGCTTTGCTTGTAATGAGACTGATTTTTAAAGATATTTACTTACAGCTAAATTTTAAGCTCCTGAGTTTTGACCAAATTTGAGTTGTTGTATCCTAACTCATGAATTGTAACCTAACCAGAATACTTAGCTTAATCTGGGAGCTGTCAAGCAAAACAAAAAGTAGGGAAGTTTATTTCTCAGGATGAGTTAATCTTCAATCAACTTGTGGATAAATAGATCCAAATTGTTAGCACTGAAGTGTGTATTGCCTGTCTGCAGGCAAACTAATTTTAAAATTAAAATAAGAATATCACATAATAAATAATAAAGAAATCCTTGCATGCTTGTGGAAGGTATTGTGTCAAAAACTGGTAGTTTGAAGACTAGGCTGAAACTGTGATCGCTGGAGCAACTAGTGCAGGCTTGTGTGGGCTATGACAAAGCAGGAAGAGGCACAGAAGTAAGGCCAATGTGTACCTGAAGACAGGTTATATATTTTCCAGGTGTCTGTAACTGGTGGCTTTGGGACTGCGATGTGACTGAGGGACTCTTTGTTAAGCCTATGATCCATACTTTTCTGACCTGCCACCATGGGAAGATTAGCCTGAGAAACTCCGAGTCCTGCACCCTGGTGGGGTCTGGAGATGGGGTGTGAGCAAGATGAGGTGTGGAAAATGCCTGGGACAGGTCTGCTGCAGCCTAAAGGATCCACACAGAGAAAGCCCAGGAGGGGTGTGGGCTGTACATGACAGATGTCCAAGGGGTCTAGTCCCAGGGCTGAGCCCCATGGCTGGTGACTGCAGCCATGGTGGGACAGCAAGGGGGAAAAGGGCAGAAGTGCTTGGGGCCAGTACTCTGATCTCCCTCCCCGGGAGGACAGATTGGGGTTACACTCTAGCACACCCCACCCTTGGAAAACATGGACTAATTTTTTTCCAACAGCACCTGAACTAATCCAAAATAGAAAGATTGAGCCTAAAGTGGTCAGCATCACAGCAAATTCCTGAGTCTCTGAAGAGCAGAATGGCTTTGCTCTGGATTTCTTCTTTGTGCTTGCCCTGTTCCCAAAGTGCCTGCTCTGTCCTCCCTGATGCTCCCAACATGGAAGGAAGATGTGTTTGGGGCTAGCTGAGAGCTTCCACACACAGCTTGGCTGCTTGATCACTACCCAAAAGAATGGTTAACAGACAACTTTTACCTGTGTTTTCCTCAATAAAAGCAGTGTCTTGGGATCTCCCTACCTGCCCTTGTCTATAAAATTTGTAGGACCCTAAAAGTTCTCATGGGACCTCTGTCCCAGTGGCCAGGAGGAATTTCTTGGTTCTGTGGGGAGTAAAGAGAAGAAAGGGAATGTCACTAGGCATTGTGCAGACAGTACAATCACTTTATCAAATTGGTCTCACAAGTACACTGAAAGAGAAGTTTGGCCTTCAGTTTGAAAAGAAACTATTTCAAATTTGTTAATGTCATATATAACAGAATGTTTATAGCACTATCTAAATGCTAAACAGAGGGAAATATCTTTGCCAGTCAGTGGGCTTTCATATGAATAAAAGAAGAATTAAACTTTTATTTGGAGACTTATCAACTGATAAGAAAAAGTTACTGATGGAATAACAGAGGAATGGAGAGATACAAATAGGCAATAAAAAATTAATTATATTGTTTTCTTTTCAGCCTCACATTTGATTTTATGCTTACTGAATGTTGGCTTCTATTTATTGGGGAACTTAATGTTGGAGTTATATCTCAATATAAAATAGAAAATTTTAAAAAAACCAACCCAGAAGCATGAATTCCTTGGAACAAAAAAAATCATTGTTTATGGTTTACAGGTTGGCTGATATGCAAAGGATATGTGTGAGTAACATCTCTCTGCAGAAAGGTAGGAATATACATATATCATTATACTTGCAGGCATTCAGCAGAATGGCAATTTTCAACTTCACAGACTTTCCTAAAGCTCAGCTGCACGAGCCAATTGGACCCATGAAATTGAAAATGAGCTCAGATTGGTTTGAAGGGATTAGAGCTACAAAGAGCATCCACAGAATAGTGAACTTGGCCTCTCTGAATTATCTGAATCCAACCTCAGAAATTCTAGTTGGAAACTTCATTTGATGGAATTTGCAGTGTGCTGGAGAGCATCAAGTGGACCTGTGGTCCCAGAGATGGCTTTGTGGCTTAAATGTTGTGAGCTCTCAGCTCAAGCCTGACTCCTCTGAAGCTACTTAGTATTTGAGGGTATTTAGGTGGATTATATGTCAGCTGGAAAGCCCGTGAGTCCTAAATGTTCATGTAAGCTTGTAACTCTACTTCTGTTCCTCTTAACCTTCTTTATGTCTGAATTATGAGTGATGGGAATTAGTGGTTAATTTAATAATTGTGCTTTCAGTGGTGGGAGAAAAAGAGGAATTTAAATTTTAATTTCTTCTTACTCTTTTTTACGAAAGAAAGAGACAGAGCTAATAGTCAAATATCCGGAAAATCCTTCATGCTTCACTTTGTTAGCATCTCCAGTGTTGTCTGTATAAAGACAAAGACATCTTCCACCACAGATAACTAAGATAATAGTAATGATAGTTCCTGCTTTTGCTACCTCCCAGTGTCCCAGCATTATGGAGACTGAAATGAGGCCATGTCTTCAGTAAGAACTGTGGTGGCTGAAATACCTGTATTGGTAGCAGAAATAAAAGCAACTGTTGGGAATGTGCCCATTTCCTTTTACTGCATGTGACATTCCCATCTCCTCAGTGTTCAGCCATTAAGGTATAATGAACTTCTTAATGTGCATTTGTTTACAGAGACAACTGACAGAGGTATCATTTAATTTGGTCTTCAGTGTGTTTTCTTGAAAGTGAAAGACTACCACTCCTCCTACTGAGAACTTTTCTTTGTGCAGGTAGCAAAGGATGCTGTTCTAGAGAGAAAAAGAGCTCTTACAGATTTTAGGATCACTTGATGCACTGGTAGGTTTTTAAATTGTGACTGCCAGCAATTGTATCAAAGCAGAACTCTAGTCACAGACTCATTGCACCATCTGTGCATTTCATAAAAGACATGTTCATTTAAGGATATGCTGAAAGGGAGATAAATGAAGAAATTAAAGATTCCTATATTCATGGACACTAGACTGCAGTACAGTGCAAGGGTGTCTTTGTACATAATTCTAAAATTACAAAATTATAAAGTCTTGTCATCAGCAGTTTTATTTTTATAACAAAGATTAAGAATTAACAAAAAAATTTTTTTTTTACATGTAGCTAAATATCTATCTTCCTGGAGAGACTGATGCTTTGTTATTTGCTTGGGTTTTTCTCCCCTCTGGAAGCTTGAGAGAAGCTCCTGTTTTCACAATAGCATATTCCTGCCATTGTTCTTAGTCAGATTGTCCCTAGCTAACATGTTATCATTATCCTTTATTAAGATAACCATTATAAAATGACCATTACTTTCTGTGTCAATCTGGAGAGACTGAAATTACTGTTAGTGTGCTTTTTAGTAGTCTTATGGTGAAAATCCCTTAGAAATGGAGAGTAATGGAAAGAAAATGACCATTTCATACTAGGCAGGTAGACATAGCAGAAGGCATCTGAGTATTAATTATGTAGGAAACACAAAGTCTGTCCATTGTTATGTTATCAAAATCACTTGGCACAGGGCAGCAGGCAACTGTGAGATGCTAAGTTGACTGAAGGATCCATTTCAAATTATATATTAATTTAGAAACTAATTTAAAAATTTACTTGTAAACACATGGAAATATCGATTATGTTCTGAAAGTGTAAGTGCATCAACGTTAAGAGGCCGAGCACCGTCCTTCCTACATGGCAATGTAGTTAAATCTGACTGGAAGAGCAAAAGTCAGTTGAAACTTATCAAGGGGACATACACATAATCTATATATATACAAATATTTATATGCAGAATATATACTAATGGTCTATTCTGGTATTCTATGCATTCATTCCTCTATTCTAAAATGTTCCTTTGAATTGAGAGTGTTTTATTAGACTAGTAAGTAATTTAAGGCTTTGCATTACATTTGGGCAAGTATGTATTTCTTACTAATTTATTTTCATTAGATACTCAGATGTATAAATGCACTTACAGCAAACTTACAAAGCCCTCAGGAAGCAAAAATTGCCTTGTGTTGAAGAAATTTTATGGTACCATTAAGGCTGACCCTAGATAACTGGTTAGGAAAATTTTATGCCATCACTGCACCATTCAAGGTAAAGTGCTAACCCGTCATTGTTACAGCTTCTAAAGTTAAAAGGAGTTTCCTGATAGGTCTGAGCAGCTATTTTACAGTATTTACACATTAATATGTACAGATCTTGTATGCTTTACTACCATTTTTTCAAACAGGAACAAAAATAAGAGTTTTAAGAGCACTGTAAATATCCAGTGTTGGCATATTGCAGTGCTAATACCCTGTGAGCCAAATTTTCAAAAATATTTGATGATCAGGCTGACTTCTCAAATGAACCTAGGTTACAGTTCTGTACTTCAGTCAGACAGCAAAGCTGCAGGGGAAAACCTTGCTCCAGTAACTATTCTGGGGAGAAAACCAGTTAATGGGTCTGGACCCAGCATGCCACCTTGGCACACTGACCAGCAGCATAACCTTCCGGCCTGGGGAGGAGAGAGGAGTGTGCAATCATGGACCACAAGGCCTATTGATGGTTCTCCATTCTGTTAAGATTTAAAGCACCTGTTTCCAACCCTCAAGGCTGAAGAACAAGGGTGGCTTATTAAGTTTCAAATATCATATTAAGTATTAAGGTGCAATTTCTTTCTAATTCAGCAGATTCTGGAAGTTTGCAGAATATGAGGCTTTGGATTTCACTGCCTTTTTGAAAAAAACCTATTTTTAGATAGTGCTTGAGATAGATCAAGAATAGGGCAGGATGGAAGCAAGGCTAGTAGAAAGACTTCTACATCCCTGCACTAGATCATTGTCTATACACAAATTCATGGAATATAAAGGGTAAACGTGTTAATGTTTGCATCATCTTCATCTGACAACAATCAGAAAAAGATAGCAGAAAAAAAACTTAGTATCTGCAACACCTTCTCTAGTACATCCCTCAAAACCACCAGCCTAAAATGGTCACAGCATTTCTTCAGAATCTACATTTCTTGCACCATGAGGAAGACAATCCCTAAAGCTGATGCATGGCATCTTGTCAGATACTGCTGTAGATGGAGCAGGTGGCACAGCCAGACACTACCCTTTAAAAAACAACAGCACCCAAATAAAACCTCTCTTATTTCAGTTATTTATAGATCTGCATAATCCTCTGCCATTGTCTGGATAGAGACTTTCCAAAGTGTATGCTTTGTGCTAAATTTCATTGAAATTTCGTTCAATGCTATCCAGCTGTTTCTAAGAACAAACCTAGGCAAAAGTAATGTCTGGCTTTCCCTTACTAAAACCAAGCAAGTAGAAGAACCATTCTGACAGACTTTCCTGGAAAGCCCCATTTCCCTGAAGACCTGAATTAGATCTTTGAAAATAGCCATTATTTTGGAGATGTGCATTTTTATTCTTCCCATGAGCCTCCACTAAAATTACATATTTTGTAACTACTGCTCAGACACGTGCAGAAGAGATTTCTTTTAATTTTAGAAGGGTTTTTTTTTCTAATTTTCCTCATGTTTTCACAATATTTTTTAAATTCTCTAAAAAATTTAGTTGTCTGAAGCTGCAGCTGTACAGTGAGTTTAAGCAGCCAGTCTTGGAAGTGCTGTGGATCTGTTTAGGAATGGACTAAATCCATGGACTATTGATTTTCTGCCCCTTGCAGTCTTTTTTTTTCTTTTTTTTATGTCATAATATGTTGCACAGAGGTTTTGGCTCACAATGTTAATATCTGAAATTATCTGACATGCATAGATCATATGTGCCTCATTTCTCATGAGGACCTTTTACAGGTCACAGTTTTTTCAAGAACATTATATCTGTGTTTTATCAGCTCTTTAGCATGTGGTGCTGCCTATAGCATATTTAATTATCTGCCGAGATTTGCAGTTGGTCTTCATTTCATTGAAATGGTTGATCAGTCAAGTCACAGACAAGCAAATAGCTGTGTTTACTTTTGTTGGTACTTTGACCAATTTACTTTGATCCCTCTAACAAAGAAAAAGCCATTTACTCTGTTTTTTGCTCAGTAGAAAATGAGTTTGATATATACAGGCCTCTATTCTAACTAGAGTTCTGTTTCTGCAGGCAAAAATGAGGACGGTAGATTTCAGTCCCCATCCTACTAAAAGTGTGAGGGGAGCTGAGTGGGATTCTCTGAATCACTAGCAGTGACAAAGGGGGAGACAGTGGGGGAACAGTCTGGATGGCGAGAAATCAGTCTGCAGGCAAAGCTGAAGAGTAGATCTAGAGAAAAAATGAAAAGGTCAGGAATAACTATAGAAATTATATTGATCTGACTACCTTAAGAGGTGTCAGGATAAGCTTGCTACACTTGGGATTTGATGAACATTAGAATACAAAGGAAGAGCAATGGATCTGTGATAAGTCGCAGGTTTGGAGGCTGTGATTAGCTGTGCGGGAAGAATGATCATGAAGCAAGGACTCCAACTGGATTAGAAGGAAGTCAAGGTCACAACCAGGAGCTTTCAACAAAGCATGATACTTGAATCCACGCAAATGCACAATTTCCACAACCTGAAGAGGCTTTTCAAGGACCTTGGACACAAGCTTTGCTTTTTTTGAAACTTCTGTGAAGTTCCTCCCATCCCAGAAAAGTTATGTGTTTAATCCCTTTTAGTGCTTTTGCACCTTAACGATAGTAACCTACTAGACCTCCACTAGGAAGTGACAGAATTAGTTTTGCCTGTGTCACTTTAATTAGCCTCTCCCTGCTCTGCACATAAATAATTTACTCTTTGCAAAATAGACTTTAACTGCATGGTGGAATTTTTCCCTCTGGACTCACGCTTCTTTCATTGCAAAGAACAGTTCTGATACAGCAACAAATACAAACTGTGCAGTTAAGGATGCTGTATATCTACAGATGCCCTGCCTCACCAGTTGGGAAGTTAGGGATTGAACAGAGGAACTGAAAATGGAGGTAGAAAATTATCATTGTGAAATGTTTTCCTGAAGGTTTTTTTCCTTGCTCTTGCCATGTTGTTTTGATGCAATATTAAAACCAGAGAAAGGCAGTGGAGCTTTTACAAGTCTCACTTGAAGTTCCACAAAATGTTGCACTAAATGTCCC
The DNA here is from genome assembly GCA_013399195.1 of Dicrurus megarhynchus. Classification (NCBI taxonomy): domain Eukaryota; kingdom Metazoa; phylum Chordata; class Aves; order Passeriformes; family Dicruridae; genus Dicrurus; species Dicrurus megarhynchus. Next base: position 448,291 of record VXAD01012860.1, read on the forward strand.
CTTAACAGAGATTCCGTCACTGACCCCGTGAAAGTTAGAGTAGTGTGACACTGGTTGGTTCTGTAATGGATCTGAAGAGCCTTTTCTACCTCACACTGAACAGGAGCCATAAAATTCATGTGGTCATTACTCCCTCTCGGCTGAAGGTACAGTAACTTCCATGTAAGCTGAAGTAACTGGGAGGGGAGAGGCAGGAAGACTGTCAAATTCAAATGCAGCAGCACCTGAAACCATTCTTTCAACTGGGAGTGAAAGGTTCATTTCAACAGAAATTTGAGGGTCTGATCTCTGTGAGCATTTGAGGACTCAGCATCAAATGAAATCTGGGAGAGGTGTGCTTTGGACATAAATGATGCCATTGAATGCTAGGTACATTTAAACTCTCCAAGCCAGTAGCACGTCTCTTTAGGTTATGCTTTTTTTCAAATCTGAGCCTCAATTCCTGTAATTTAAAATGGAGTTAGTATCACTTTTTAACCCCACAGACGTTTGAAAAGAAAAACTAGTATTTCCAAAACTGCTTGAATGCTTTAGTGATATGTGCCAAAATGTCTGTAAGTAAATTGCTATGTTCAGAGCAAGGTGTAAAGTACGAAGCTGAACCATTAGCACTGATGAGAAATGAAACACTGAACAGATTCTCATAGCGTGGGTACCACCCACCCCTGGTGTTGTATGGTTCAAGGAATCTGCAAAGCAGTAGTATGTCACCTTGTGCTTAAAAACTCCTTGCTAATGCATCCTCATCAAGGGAGTACATTGCAGTTGCAGAGGCCAAGAAAGCAGGAACTTAGGAGTAGCCTTGAGAGTGAAGCGAGCAGTAAGGTGGAGCAGAGCACGGTATATACAACACTCTGGGGTTTATGGCATGGCTGTCAGATTAATGCAGAATTTTCTGTAATCGCAGAAGAGTTTTCCGTAAGAGCGAGTTTCCTTTCTTATAAAGAATGACCGTGATTTGTCTTGTTTATTGGTTTTTGTTAATTGGGACTCTTCATGGAGAGTTTTTAATATGTGGTTCTTCTCAGCATCACTCTTTTTTTTCTAAATGAAATTTACTGTTATATTTGGAAGAGAAATAGTATAAATTTAATTTTCTTTTAAACATGAAGACTAGAACCTGTTCCATCTCTGCTGGAGGCAGTTTTGTAATAAAGTGTTTTAATTACAAGTAGTCTTGCTGTCCATGATAAAAGTGCATAATCATGCTGCACTGTGAGCTGAGACGGATACCTCTGCTTCTTTCTTTCCCTGACTTTTTCTTTCCCTGAACCACACTTTCGGCAGAAACACCATACATACTTGCATTTAGTCACTTGGATGCACTGATCAGCTGGCACTCATTAGAAATAATTAAGTAATTTATCTAGGGAGTGGGTTTGTTCATTTGATTTTGGAGTTTCAGTTTGTGGGGCAACACAAAGGAACATTGCTATGTGGGGGAAAGAAAACTTCATGACATAAAATAAAAGGCATAAAATGGAGCAGATGTGCAGAGGGGAGGTTTTCCCTTACCTCCTGTGTCAAGTCAGAGTTAAGGAGACAGTCTTGGAGGGTCTGTTACTGGCTGGAGTGTAGCAGAAAAGATTAATAAATTTATGAAGTGCTTAAGCTGAGGTAGAGTAAATTTTCTTCACAGTGGCTGGTGTGGGGCTGTGTGTTGGATTTGTGCTGAACACAGGGGAGATAATACAGAGAGGTTTTGTTATTGCTGAGCAGAGCTCACACAGAGCCAAGGCCTTTTCTGTTTTTCATAATGCCACTCTGGCCAGGAAGTTCAGGGTGCATGGGAGGTTGGGAGGAGACACAGCCAGGACAGGTGACCCAAACTGACCAAAGTGACATTCCAGACCATGGGACATCATGCTCAGTATATAAAGTGGGGGGAAGAAGGAGGAATGGGGGGATGTTTGGAAGGATGGTGTTTGTCTTACCAAGTCACTCTTAGATGTGATGGGGCCCTGCTCTCTTGGAGATGGCTGAACACCTGCCTGCCCATGGGAAGCACTGAATTAATCCCTTGTTTTGCTTAACTTGTGTGCACAGCTTTTTCTTTCCCTATTAAACTGACTTTATTTCAATCCATGAGTTTTCTGGCTTTTACACTTCTTTCTCTGGTCCTGCAGGTGGGTGGGGGAGTGAGTGAGTGAGTGGCTGTGTGGGGCTGGGTTGCTGGCTGGGGTGAAACCACGACAGCTTGTCTCCCAGTATAAGCTCAAAATGTTGTTTAGCCCCTTTGAACTCTGAAGGGTCCTCTACTTTTATTAAACAACAGAAAGCATATTGGTACTCAGAATGTTGGGTTCTTATAACCAGATGTGTCCAGATTACTCCAGTTATTGAGTAATCTAAAGTTTTTGGTTTTCCTAGCAAACAGTAAATCCAAACACAATATAAATCAGCAAACAAAGCTATTCTGCATTTTTATGTGTAGTTTCTGAATCCTCTCCGATTTCTTTTGTGCAAATGTGTCCGAACTTAATAAAAAGGCTAGTAGCATTCCAAGTTTGTTCATGATCTGGGGAGACAAGCAAAGCAGGGGTTGATGTGTCAGCCTGTCCCTTTTAGTGAAAGAGCCTTGAGGGATATTGTCCTGCAAGTGAGACATAAGTTTGATTTAATTTCCAGCCAAGATCACTCGCGTATTTTCTGCCACTGGGTCTAGTGATAACAGGGAAAAGCAAACCAGCCAACAAGAAACAGCAGGAACTATATGGGTATCACTGGTAAGCCAAAGCTGCCTCTAGGTGGTTTTTACACCTGCAACAACTGTCTTTTCTCATGATACAGAAAGCCATCTTTGGTCATAGGAAGAACGTTTGAGAAGCCGAGCCAAAGAAAGGCAGAGCCAGGGTTTTGCAACAAATTTCTTTGACAACTGAAAACACTTACGAGAAAAAAGGAGTTTCACAAGGAGTAAATATAAAAAAAGTACTTTCAAAAATTAAGTTGTTTCATTTTCAGTTAGCACCTCTTCTGAGAAACTATTTCTTCGCATAAGACCTGGTAGTGTAGAAGGTTCATGTATCTTACATGCTCTCTGATGGTCTGGTATTGCCCATAGTACAATTTTTCATTAATATCGTTGCATTTTAACTATGTTTAAAAGTTCATTGTAATCACATTGTGATCATAGACTGTTTCAAGTTGGAAAGGACCCATAAGGATCGAGTCCAACTCCCCTCTCCTCAAAAGACTACCTAAAACTAAGCCATATGACGAAGAGCAAAATCCAGAAGCTCCTTGAACTCTGTAGTACTCATTTATCTTGGAACTAAGGGAGAATGCATGCAAAAGATTTAAAGTGACCAGTTTATAATATACACTTCTTGATTTCTTTCTAGCATATTTTTAGAACTTAATGATACTAATATGAGTAAAGTAAAAACAAGAAAACAAAAAACCGTTACTTTTCCATTCTAGTTAAATCTCTGAGTAATTTAGAAAACAAGTCCTAGTTTCTGCTGACCTGAATTGTTTACCATCATAACAGGATCCAGCATTTCTCACCAGTGGAATACTTTCACAACCAAGCCTTGTTTGAAATATGGTCTTTCAGTACTCCTATGAGAGACTCCACATGTGATTGGAAGCAATGCTTTTTAACAGCAGGAATCCCATACTGCAAAAGATGCAATAGGATTTGGATTTTCTGTTAAATATCTTTAAAAACCGGCCTTTAGCAATGAGTCCTTATCACAACCTCAGGATAGTCTAGGATCTCTCGTTGCTCTGACTTCACAGCCATAGAGGTTGCTATCGATAGCAGACCATAATTATTATTATTATTATCTGTATGGCACTGCTTTGGAGCTCCACTGGAAAATCTAGCCTGCACAGAAGACAGCTTTGGCTTCCCAAAGTAGTAGTGTGAGACAGAGTGAGCAATTATGATCTATCTCTTTGTAGGCCTTGCTTGTAAACTGCAGATTGTATTTAGACAGTCAATGGTGTTCTGCAATGCACAAAGCCACTTTAGAGCAACAATTTATGGGAAATCACCTTTCACCCTTTATTTTGTCATAATTCATTCATTTTGGCATAATGTGTAGCAATTTTTTTCCCCTTTCTTTTTCTGCTGGAACAGCATTCAAGGAGGCTGTTCTGTTCCAGAGCATCTTTAATGCTTTCTGTCCACTGGTATCAATACTCCTTTCCCTTGGGGCTTAGTTTTCTTGGCAAGACTGGTGAGCTATATCAAGTAACCTTTAGATCACCACTCAAGGCACATTTTTTGCTGTTTCTGTCTTTTTCATTAGGGTTTTGAAACCAGCATACATAATTCATGTAGGAAGTGCAATTTCTCATTGTCATTGTGCTACAATATGGCATGTAGTACTGATCAGTAAATTTAAAAAACAAAAACATTACACTGGGAATTGAGAGGCCATGATGAGAAGTTAAAATTTATGGATATACTTAGTTGGCAAGCTGGAAATCAAGTGCTGCAGTTGTACACTGCTACTGCCATTCACAGTGTTTTCTCTGCTACATTTTTCCTGTGCACGATGCTTTGAGGGCCACCTCCATCAAATAGGAGTTTAACTGGAACTGGAAAGATCGTGTAATGGAGTTGCAAGCTTATGTTAGTCACAAATGAAAATACATGCTTAAAAGTAAGAACAAGAAAGTAAGAAAAAGAGCGTATCACAGCTTAAGATGCTTTTCAGTTGCTCAGGGAAGCAAACCAATTTTGCAGTATTAATTAACATTTTAGGGCATGCTATATCTAAAGCAAGAGACTGTGTGTATGTGTGTGTGGGAGGTGTCATTTCACCACAAAAAGATAGAAATAAATAAAAAGCAGTCATTTTCTGAAAAGTAATATTTTCCTTATGTGGTACAATAGAAAGGTGAAAAGCGTGTTTTTACTATCAAGTGAAGAATTTGGGTGTTTTGGCAAATGACATTAGAAAAGCCTAGCACTTAAAAAGTTGAGGAAAAATTTGAGGTGAACGTGCATCTTGCTCTCTCCTTCTGTTTTTAATCGCTTCTCTGTGTCTCTGGCAACCAAGCTGTCCCTCCTCCACTTCAAATGCATGGAAGATGCCAAGAAAAGTTGCCTGGCCTTTTCCCCCTCACTCCATAGACACAAACACAGTGAGGCTTCTCCTTCAGCACAGGGAGTTTATGATTCTCAGTGAAGCCTCCCTCAGACAGATCTTTATAGCTTTGTTCATTGCTGTACCTTTCACGCGTTGCTCCACCGTATCCCAGCTGCACAGCCATGGATGACAACCTCATCCCCTCTGAGCTGCTATTCCTCTTTCCAGTGCCTCCCCCCAACATGTGGCACCTACATAACAGCTGGGCTCACACAGCTGCTCCCTTTTTCCTGGTGTCTTTCTGCACAGGTCTCTTCTAGATGCAACATCTATTTTCTGAAAAGGCTGTGGATAGATGAAGAGGCATATCTGTGATGGCAATATACCATAAAATCTTTAAAATACCTGACTACCATTCAATGTACAGTTACCATCTCGCCACATTTATTTGTATGCATCCCTTTCTGTGCATCGTGTGTTTTTGAGCCCTAAATGTGCTTTTTACTATGCCAGGATAGCGATTTCCAACATTAAAAAATATTTTGTAGGTGTTGCTAATTGAGGGTGTTGATATTTTAGCATCTGGCTGTTGCAGTAAGCCCACTTAGGCAAATAAAAGGAATTTGGCACGAACTGAAAAAAAGCTGAGACTGAGAAAACATCAGTAACAATGAGCAATTGAAAGAAGTGGATAGTAAAGAGTTGGAAAGAAATTTGTCCTGCTGGAAAGAGGGAAAAAAAAAAAAAAAAAAAAAAATAGGCTAACTTTCCAGGGAGACTTAGGTAAATAATAAAACTAAATGGTGGGCATAATAAGTACTGAATAAAATGCCTGAAGAGATATCCTGATATCAGCAACAATCACACATTTTAATATGTTATCTGTAAGGTAATGGAGATTATTAGGACAGGTGTCCAGTTCTATATTCTCTTTTAAATTAAGCCATTATTTGATACAATTTTCAAGCCAGACAACAGCAGGAATTGAACACAGAAGCATTTTTGTAGAACTCTATTCTTTGTGTACTTCTGTGGCCAACTGTGTATTGATGTCTACAGTTTTGTTGTTAAAGAAATCATCAATCAGTCATTATGATACAGTGCTGGATGTACTTCAGCCTTACATACTGACTACTGCAGGCCAAAATATTGATAGATTTATTTTCTAAGGTTATGTGTTATAGAAGTTAACTGACAATTCAATAACTCAGCTGCATCCTTGAATATAGCTTCTTTATATTGTCCTGCTCTCACAAAGCAAAATGGAAGGAGGGAAAAACCCAGCTGAGGTGCACAGTTTCAGGGAGCTTTTCTGCATTTTTCAGGAAATATCCCAGAGAAGTATCTTACAAAGTTAAAATACAGAATGTCTCATCATCTTATCAATTCTTGGCTCTACCATTTTTTGTGGCAGATTTGGGTATAAAGTAAATTTTTCTGCTTTTCACAATTCTTAAAAAAAAAATAGGAGTTAGAATTTAACTGAAAATGTTTGCATATGGCTCTCTATTATAGCTGCATTGGACATATGAAAAAATCAATTTTTCAAGTCAGATTGCATATTTTTAATTCAGAAATCTGAAGACATTTTAATTCTGGAAAGTACAGGAAATGTTTTTTGACTTAAGATTGATTAAAGACAGAGAAGCTAATTTAAAAGACATGAAAAACTGTTGTCATTATTTATAACATTTCTGATGTGTTGGGCTTACGAATGATGAAAGCTAAAGCTCTTGTAATGTTTCACAAACGGTGAATTTTTTATTTGGAAGATAAATAATGAAAGAGGAGGCTATCAAAAAGCAGGCCCAGAAATACTTCCCATCAGCATGACTCATGCTCCTAAATCTCATTCTGTGTCTGATACATCAACGTATGCTACCCTACATAAGCCTGTCGCTTACTTTCTATTGAAGGAGGAAATAAGATGTTTCAGACGGGAGATAGAAGACCAGATTTTGTGACATGTATGGCAAGATCTCCGGCTGATGGTGTTAGCAGAGATTTACAGACAGTCTAGGAGCACTGCTGCCTGCCTGTTAGCACCACTCAGTCCAGCGTGTTTTGTGTCTCAGAGACGTTGCACAGCCGTGTGTTGGAAGCACCAGCCATGAACAGGAGTCCCGGTTCTGCACTTACTGTGCTCAGGCATCCACAGAGCCAGGGCTCCCTCCTGGATGGAAAAGATAACATCATTCCTGTGTTAGGTGCTGTGCTGTGGTGCCAGAGGTTTGCGTGATGCCAGCAATTACATGATTAAGCAAGGAAAGGAGGCTTTTTGTGCTCGTGTGTGCAGGTACATATGCGCACATATATGTATTTTTAAGCCTTTCAATGTGCTCCTGTGACAAAAAGTATGACAATCAGGAAGTAAACCAAGATCTAAAAAAACCCTTTATCTAAAACATGATGAGGTTGTTTGAAATGCTCTCATTCTGGTGCTCTGAGCATCCTTTTAGGAGGTGTCAACCTTTAGACATATCTATAAGAACTCCCCTGAGTTGCTACTTGTATTTCCAACTGCCTTTGGTGAAGAACATGTTACAGCAAATCACAAAATTGATAATATAAATGAGTAGAGATCCATGCCAAGTTTTTCTCCTACACTGTTTCACATGTTCCTCCAGCCTTAAATTAAGGTTACCTAATACATACATCATGACTGCACATGCAAGATTTTAAAGTGTAATTTAGCAGTGATAAGTTTTAAAAAAACAATTGAAAGCTAGCAGACTTTTCTCACTAACACTCTCCAGAGACAATCAACTCCTTCACTAGAGCTCAGTCTTTGCCATGAGTTCATTTTCCTTCCATCTTTTGCTTTACAGAATGAAACAAAAAATTGAAAACTATAGAAAACTGTAATGTGAAAAAGTTACAAAGTGAAGAACAGATCATACAGCCAGATTATAGGAAAGGGGATTAACTTCATGTTAAGAATGTCACTGATTTCTAAATATTCGAAACAAACTGTTTTAAGAAAAGGCCATTTTGACTTTTTCACTTAAAAGTGTGTTTTGTATGAAGGTTAAACTCAAATCTTACTGCATTATTACTTTCCCATGTTTGATATTAATGTATATACATGGTTATAGAGACAAAGAAAACATTTTTTCCAAATGTTTGCATTGAAATTACATGATATATGCCCCATAATAAAATAGTGGAAGGTCTGCAAAAGGAGTTAAACAACTGTTCTTGAAAAAGAAAATTGCTTCTCGATCATCTGCTAGTCTTTATCACAGGAGAGAGAGGGAGAGGAAATCAGAGGGATTTGCTAGATTCAGGCTATGATCCTCCACAAGTCAACTACTGGTCACTGGGAGACTGTGAAGATCCCAGGGAGAGCATTCAAGCTTTTTTGTGTGGTTTGTGCACACTTTCTCTCATGCCTGTTTTTTCTCTTTCTTGAAATATTTGAGAACCTTGTTTTGAAGTGGAATGTTGAAATCTTGACATTCTTTCAAAAAATGTCTCTTGTTTACTTGACAGACCTTACAGGATTTTTGCATTAATAGTAGTAAGATGGTAAAAGGGACATCAGCATGCAGGTTTATTATTATGCAGACAAGGTGCATTTGTGGCTAAAAATATTAATTAGGAATGTCATGAGTTAGGAATCATTAGGTGCTTGTGAACAGTGAAGACAAGTGTTGAGATGTTGTTATGTGACTTATTTTCACTTGGAGTCACCTGTACAGAACTGTAGGTCACTTTATTTTAGAGAGGATTCTATGGGTTTAGAGGGTATTTCAGAAATGAGTGATGACAATGAATAAAAGCATAGGAAAGCTCTCATATGAAGTGAAAAGTGGTTACCTTAGAAATAAGAAGACTCAGAGTTGACATAGAAGTACAAAAAGTACCGAGTGCTGGCAAGCAGGTGAGCCTCTATTGCAACAGTGGTGGAATTTAAATGGGGATGTTTAACACTAGAAAATGAATACTCCTCACCATGACATCAAAATTCTATGGGATATTGTTAGCAAAATTCATACACTTGAATTTGGTCATTTGTATGGATAAAGAAAAATATCTCAAGTTTAGTACTAAGAAAGAGCTTGTAAAGAATTATTTCAGTATTTCTTTTAGTGCACTGCAGGATGAGAAGTGTGATTCTGGTAGAATCAGATCCACTACTCTGACTTCTACACACGCATATGTGTGCACACTTCACAAATGGCCCCACCTTTACAGGAAATTTAAGTGCAGTAAAGTGAAAAAAATTCCACCACTTCACCCTTCAACCCTAGCTAAGCAAGCCCCAGGAGACACCTTGTTTTTCTAGGCTTTTATCTAGTGGGAGAAGAAATTTCTCAGGGAACGCAGAGCTGAGCTTTGTCCTGAAATGAAGCAGTTAATTCACTCCAGGATTAAGCCATCCTTCTTTCCAGCCCAGCAGAAAAGGGCTTCCTAGTTTTAGTGATGGAAGTGGAGTATGATTCCTTCTATTTCCCCAGTCCCTTTGGACAGATAAATAGAAAAAAAGGAGATGAAAGTGCATGGCTGGGCCCTTACATAAATGAACCAATGGGGGAAAGCTTTCTTATGGCAACTGATATCGAACAATAACAACGAACACTTTTAGGAAGGCCTGAGATGCATGAGGAAAATAACCTGTATTTCTTCTTAACAAAAATGTATATTATTATATCCCATTAATATTGACCCTCTTAGAACATTAGAAAGGAGAATGTGAGACAGGTATGTGTTTTGGTTTTTTTTTCCTGCAGAATTACATGGAAAATGCTAGGATTTTCCACAGGTTACAGCAGCAAAAAGTATTATTTTCTTATCTTTGGTACATGAATTGCATGGAGTGCTTATAGGGTGTACGTGAAATTCCAACACATTGTTCTTTTTTCTTCTTGAATTGGTCTGTTTTCTCAGCAAAGCTTGGATTGACAACAGTAACTGTCATTCACCTGAAAGTCCTTTCTAATTTCATGACTGATTTTTTTTTGTCTTTGATTAAATTATATTATTGATTAAATTATATTTTGAAACATACTTTCATTTGGACTTCCTTAATTTTTCCAGTTGCCATTTCTTGTCTCACCAGCCAGCTGAGGCTATTTTTTATTGGAAATTAATTCTCTCAACACCTATCACATAGTTAAAAAGCAAAACAAAAGAGAATCTAATTCAGCTGAATGAATAATCCTGGAAGAACACCTACTGATGAGTACTGAATAATATAGTAGTACTTCAGAAAAAGGAAATAAATTAATTTCTCCATTCCTGGACCGCTATTTGCAGGACATCACTGGCACATCTGGGACTTCATCAAAAACTGGGATTTGTGTGCAAAACAGACAGTTCCTCTATTGCAAAAAATGATAGCACCTCCTATTCTAGCTGTTGGGTACTGATCCGAAAAAACCCAAACATTTTCTTTTTCTCCCAGTCCACCTCCATGGACATAGTGTTTTATTGTTGGAACTGAGCAATTGTTTTGGCCTGTGATCCATGGCTTCTCTTTCTTTTATTTTCCCTTCTGGCTCTGAGAGAGACCAGCAGTAACATCTGTTAGAGTTAAGATACACTGCAATGACTCTGCTAATAGGGGAGCCCTGTAGCACATTGGCTGTGCAGGAGCAAGGAGATGGGCTTTTCTGTCTGCCTGATCTATAACACTATGCAGCTAATTCAAGAAGAGTGAACTATTTTTGGAGGTTACCAAATGACTCAGAATAAAGAAGCAATTGTGTAACAGATGCAAAACTGAACATTCAGATTCTCTCTCTGTTAAAAAACTGAAAGAAAGCAACCTAATTTCAGTTCAGCTGCAGGGAGTAGGCTTCTCTAACAGCACCCCAAGTTAACTTAAAGCATGTTCCTGAACAGAGGACCTTTGCTATCATGAGCCACTGATGCTTTAAAAATGAAACAACCCCTTTACCCCCTTCTGATGACAAATATGAATTCTAGTGCAAGAGATTTAAGACAGTGTTTGATGTTGACTGCATTGCACCTAGAGTTTTAAATCCTATTATAAAATGATTATCTTACTAAATTAGGAGTTTAATAGTTTCCTTGTATAGTTGACAGTCAAAACAAGATCAGTAGTGTTTTCACAGAATAGGAAAAATTATAAAAATGATGAAGACTGAGTATGTACTAAGTGTCAGCTCTGTCAGGATCATGGGCTTGAGATATAAGTTTTAATATAACATTTCTGAAACCTTATTATTATCCCTACTTAAAATTCACAGGTTCCTCTCATAATGCTTCAGTACCATTGCAAATGTCACTACAAATTCAACACCTGGAAAGTTTTGCACTTGATTAAAAGAAAAACAAAACCCCAACTGCAGTATTTACCCTTAAAAACTGAGACAACCAAATAGCCTTAATATTTCATCAGTTTTCTAAGGCAGTGTATTAGGTGCACTGCATGAGGTTAAGATAGTACCTAACAGGAAATAAGCAGTTTAAAAACTTAGCCACTTTTGTATAACCCTCATATAAAGATGAGTTGTAAAAATTAGGCACAGGTGAAATCAGTGGCATGAATTCAACAGAGCATTGATTTCACCCCTGCTGCCAAAATTTTACTTTCTTCTATGAGATCCTGGGCTTAGAGGAAATATTAGTGGTGAAGTGACTCTTATTGTACTGTAAGATAGGGTAACCTGATGTGAACCTTCTAAAGTGGAGCCACAGGATGGAGTCAGCAGTGGTTTACCTTTGCATACTGAGTGTTGAGGGGACAAAAAGCCACATACACAGAATGAATTAGAAACGTGGCCAGACTGATGGAGGACATACCCTGTTTTGGCTGAGATGAGGGCTGTCAGCAAACTAGCACTGGTAGAGTAGACAGGTGGAATTTTTCCTGCTGTGTTGAATTTTTCGGGTTAATATGGTGGAACTCCTTACTGTTCCTGTGCTGCAGGCTGGGTGTTAGAGAAAGCAAAGCTAGCAGGGCAGTGGGGAAGGGACAGAGCTGTGACAGTCACTAGAGACAATCTCAGCGTGTGCTTCTCATACTTGTGACACCTACGCGCAGAGAAAACTGCTCGTGAAGAGGAAACAAATTCAGTTCCACTGTGTTTTTTTCTACTTGGCTCTCCAACTCTAATGAATGAAAATTCATCTGGAGAAACACTAATTGGGTTTGACACCCCAAACACGCAAGTAATGGAAGCAGGTTTCTCATCTAGGCAATCTGATAATCTAACAAGCTGTCTCAATGAGAATAGCTAGTTTAGGGTCTTGTGACATTATTCATTAGTTTTCTAACACCAATCTTTACAGTACTCTTCCCAATTTGATGTTGTGTCTCCATCTCTAGCTATAGGCTCTGTTCCTTTATACCCAAGATAATGCTTCTTGCTAATTCATTGACAATCACCAGCAAAGAACTATCACTCCCCAGCACTTCACCCTTCTCACAGTATCTCTGAGGATGTTTCTTTCACATCGATGTCATTTTACCATCAGTGGCAAGGTGACCAGATGAGTTGATCAAGAAGGTGCCAGTAAGTATCTATAAATGGATATCTGGGAAATTAGTCAATGCTGAAATTAGTTTTGTGTAAGAGAGATGGTCAAATACTATTGTATTTTTAGGAGCGGCCGAACTGCAGGAGTGTAATAGTTGATTGCCCAGAGGAAATATCAAAATCCTGTGATTACCTAGTTCTTTGTTCATGCCAGTGCAGGAATTTGAAAAGGGCAAATGGGTGAGAATGTTTGTAGTTCCGTGAGCATGGCAAAAAAAGAATAATAGAACTAAGGTATGTGTCTGTAAATAATACTGGACTGGCATCATTGGGATTGGAGCAAAGCCTCCTCTGTATCTTGTCAGAATTTAAAATCATCTACAGTTCTCCTTGTACATCCTACATTCTTACTGCTTTTTCTGGTAGTTGTTATCAGTGTGAAAAGGTCTTCTTATTGAAAATAAGTGTATTGTTTTCATGTCAATCTAAAATAAAACTAATTTGCTATTACAGAATAACTGCATTTAATTGAAAGGGCAAATATCAGCTTCATTTTCAGGGACACACGATTTGCAGAGAGAAAATGCACTGTTCCATTCCTTAGCTCATCACAAAATTGTAATGTGAAGGGAAAAGTATTTTGTATGCATAAATAAAAATCAACAAACACAGTGTATCTAAGTATTTGTCTTGGAAGTTTCACACATTTCTTCTGTTATAATGAATCATAACATGAATGTAAATATCAATTGCAATCTTTCAAAAAGTAGAAAGTTTCAGCTACTATTTTTGGTCACTCACTGTGCAAATAAACACTTTGAATATCATAGAAAAAGCTGCTCATAAATGGAACATTTCTCAGTTTAGAAATACTTTGTCCTATACTGTTTTATTTAGGCTATACCTATAAATAGAAATCAGCTGCTGAGAAATTAGTTTACTATGCTAAATCATGCTGTTTTATTTTGCTACACAGCTAATCATGGCAAGGCTAAAAAATAGTTAATAGGCAGTCTGTAAGATCTTATAAGATGACATTTGGAAATCCTGCAGTCATATTAGTCATTAGCCATGGCAATATTCTGCCATAAGGCAATGAGTCAGACGATTGATTAGAGAACCTCATCATGATATACCCTCCGGCATGAATATGCAGAGAGGGAAAGGAAAATGAGAGAGTGCATCGGACACAGGACAGTACCATGGAGGAGCAGAAGGGCAAAGAAAGTCTGAAAGCGTTAATTTTTTTAGAGGTAGAGGGTAATGGAGGAGAGGGAAACAGCATAAACCATGGATCTTGGGGACTCACAAGGTGTGCTACCATCATACTTTGTGAGCAAAGTCCTGTATCACTGGAAAATTCTAATTTTTCTTACACGCCTGGCATGGCATCCTGCTCTAGACATGAGGCAGCTGTTGGCCACCTTTCTGACAGGTGTTCACTAAAAGTCTTGGAGAACACTGGCATTGAAACACTGCTTTTAATTCTGCCCGTTTTCTCAAGTGTATGTGTAGATATGTATGGCTTTACCAGCTATCAACACGTGTGCTGAGGAGCATCAGCAAAACAAACAGTGCACAGAAGCTGACAAAAGGCCTACAGGGAACACCGGACAAATGCTCACCCTTGAAAAAATTGCTAGGCACTGCAATTAAAAGGAAAGAACTCTGCTATTTAGGAGTTTGTGATGCTTTTACTGGTGGCCCCCCTGTGACTCCCCTGCTGCTGTTTTGGAAATTAGCACGCTACTTTTGGCTGTGATACTCCAGTATGCAAGGCTGGGTACCTGCCCCATCCCTGCAGTCAAGCTTAAAAGCTGCCAGCTCCCGGAAGAAAGAAGGCAGTACACAGAAAATACAGTTTACTGTACAAAGTATTGTACAAATAATAAGAATGAGAGACGCAGCTGAGTGCAGCTAAGATTTTACTGCAGCGCTTTTTTTTTTTTTTTTAAATTCATGTCCCTAATGTGTGCTATTCTCCATAGCAGGGCATGATGACTTAGGGACCTTACTGGCAGTATTTCCAAATGACTGGATCTGTCTTGGTTCTGTCCTGTATCAAATGATCAACTTCATCTAGGTCCTCAAGTGATCTGCAATTCCATCAAAAATTGGTGAGCTTCGTAATTTTGCTCCTGCAGATTTAGTACCATTTGTTCATTATACTCGTATGATGAACAGTCAGAGGTGCTTGTGCCTTCAATGCAGGGTCGCTGACAGTAACATGTTCTCCATAAAGGCACTGTCTTTTATGGTGTTCACTGGCTTTCCTGGCTTGCTGGGCTCATCTCTTTTCTGAGGCATTTCAGGAAAGAGCTTCTAAGTTTTGTTTGTGTTTATAGAAAAGATTATTACATTTATAATACAGGGAAAAGCTGATTTGTTGGGGGTTTTTTGGCTTATTTTCTAAGTATTCTGATTTGTATGAAAACACTCTCCCTGTGATAAAGAATTAACTTACTATGACTACTTTATAAATCAAAATGAATAATTTATTGTTTGTGCTTTTAAAAACTGTGTTAATCAATATGAAATGTTTCAAAAGAATACATACAGATGATATTATTGGCAAACAAGATTGCTGCTAAGATCAATGTAAAACTCCCATCGTGTTCAATGAGACTGTTTTCAGACTGGGATGTAGGAGGTTACATTTGTGCAGACTGCCATGACAGAAGAAGACTTTGCCCAGAATTACAATAGCCAGAAGAAAGATCAGAAGAAGCAGCTGTGAAGAACAAACAAAGGTACCAGGAAATGGGTTGAATTTCTCAAAATGATCAATTCAATAAAAGGCAGAAACAGGATCAGAGCTCTGATATTTGAAGTCAAGACCTGGTTTCTGCCTAATGATGCAGCTTTCTTGGGTGATGCACGGCTCATCTTTTGCAGGCTCATATAGACAGAGATCTTATATAGTGTGCAATGACAAAATCAATTGTAAGAACAAGCTTCAGCAGATTACTCCCCACCACCACTAATTAGTTTTAATAGCGGCATCTTGCCTTTCTCTCTGCCCTATCCCCACTCTTCTGAAGCACTTCCCTCTCTGTCACTTCTGTAAGCCTTGAAGCTCTCCTGACTTAGAAAAAAAGGCGAATGGGAAGAAGGCTTCATGCCTCACATGCTCATATAAGCAGTGGATCACAGGGCCAGGTAACAAAATTACAGATTTGAAAAAAGATTTCTGTTTGTCATGCCTGTCTCACTTTCAAATTATTTAATAAATCTTTTCTTCTTCATAAGAAATCTGGAGGGCCTATGTCTAATTCGTCTTTGGGGGAATATGGTGATATAAACACATTTAATTATCTTAAACAGCTAGAATTTCATGACACAAATATTACAATAAACAAAAATACTGTTGAAAGCTACACAGCATAAGGATAATGCCATATGCCATTAAAATATATTTATCTTAATTGTCATATTAATTGGTTGATCCTGTGGGCTGTAAATTTATCACAAGTCTGGTCTGCATTAAGAATGGATCATAAGATTGTAGCTGCAAATCCTCGTGCCACTTAATAGGTAAAATTAGGTGTCCCATTAGTCACAGTTGTGACTAATTTCACCTATTCTGACATTATTATGAACATTATGCAGTTTTTTAAATATCTTTGTATAAAGATTAGCTTAGCTGTTTTATTATGTTTGTGTCTTATTCTGTGATGTCTCATTTCTTTAGTGTAACTGCTATTACTAATAGTCAGTACATGAAGGAGTCCAAGGACTACTCTTTTCTTTAGAGTACAATTATTCCCAGATAACATTGGAAAACGATGAAGGTGTCTAACATAGAAACTATTTTACATGGAAACAGTCATCAAGATTAGCAGCTAATGTGATTCATTAATCACTACATTTTAAGGAAAATTATCTGCAATATAAACCACCAACAAATAAAACAGAAGTTAAGGTCACGGTCCAATTTTTTAAGAGCATATACGACATCTCTTATGCCAATCAAAGATTTTTTGAGAGCATTCTGAAATTTCTTTATGGGCATGTAAAGGTGACTGAGGATCATAATCTGGCCCTTTGTGACAGCCTCACATTCTCTGCCCAAAATATCTGGAGGCTTTGAATATAAAGTTGCATGTCCTATAGATATCTGAGTCTAGGGCTCTTGACCTCAGAGTCAGCAAAAGAAGATGAACTGCAGTAGCCACAGAAAGCAGATGAATCTTGAGGAAAACAGATTTCAGGAAGACTCTATCTATTTACACTGAGCAGCTGTACAATATCTGAGGAAAAATGGTGAATCCCTGAATTACATGTTGATTAAAGCTGGAATAGATGCCTTTTTTTCTGACTGCTAAACAAAGTAACTTTATTAGACTCAGAAAACTAATTTTATTCTCTTTCTGCATCTGTGTCTCTTTCTTCCATGTCTGCTCCTTGTTAAATTTCTGCCAGGAGCCTGCCTGCCTCTAAAGCTCAGCTTCTAGCTATTGATGTAAAGAAATAATAGGAGTGTTTTATACTTTTTGCTTCATAATGTACTGCTAATAATTTTTTGTAACATACACAGCATGCAAAACAACATTAAAGAGAATGGGAGGATTGATTTTCGATTAATCTGAGTTTGGTTTTCGTTTTTAAACTACAGAACATTCTCTAATATTAGGTAGTTTTGTAATTCAAACTGCTGATGAGTAGCGGCCTTGGAATGAGATCTTAAATGAAGATGATATAGCTTACTCTGTGGACCTTGGATCAGACCCTGAGAAAATTTCAAGTTATTTGCTATGTAGGACCATACAGACCAAAGCATAGCTACCATCCCTCAGAGTTTTCACAAGGCTGAAGCTACATTGTATGGCCGTGCTGTACTGAACTTCCAGGGAATTATTTAGTGCAATATGCTTCCTGGGTTTTCCATGACACTGGAAACTGATTAGACATTTAAAGTATATGGTATTAAAAAGAAAACAGACCAAATTTGAAAAAGAAAAAGCTTTTCTCACAACAGAGCATATTTTCTTATCTGTAGCAGATGAGCAGTAAACATAAAGACAAAACACAGGTAAATGGCTCTGATAAATTAATCTTCATTATTCTAGGTGTCCCATGCTTGCTTTAAATGAATATGTCATTCATAGCTGGATAGCCATCAATTCATTCATGACAGGATGGGCTTTTGTGCCATTTGGGACTATATTCCTTGTATGTATTCGCATAGATACTGACTCCTGCTTTACTAAGTTGGGAGAGGCATACAAGGGCACTTCCTTGGAATGACAGGAAATAAATTTTTTATATGTACAGGTTCCCCCCAATCTTAAGGTCAGGTTTACTAGCCAGCAAATGGGGTAAGAGTTGCCACACTTTTTAACTAACCCATTCTTTCTCCCGTGACTGTCAGTAAATTTACCTTTGGCTGCCGGAATCCAATTTCTGTTGGCAGCATAGGCATTGAGACATGTACAGCTTGTGCAGATTGCAGCCTGTATCAGTACTTAGTGAGCTCTGAATTTCATTGCTAGGCTGTTCAGTGCCCCCACAATGTCTTTCAAAATCTTCTAGGCTCTGGTTTATTGTATTACCTTTAGCAGTCTGAAATGCAGTAATTTGTATTTGTCACAACTGCCCTTCAACTGGTGTGGTGCTGGTACAACCTTGGGCTTTTTTGTCTTGGTTTTTTTTATCAGTGAGGGAGTCCAGTATTCTGAATAATTAAAACCACATAAATAGTTGATCTTGGTGATATACCATGCCACACTAAATGTCTTATGTAAAAACCATGTATTTTTACTTCTACCCTCTCATTTGCTTGAGCTATACTAAAAAATTCTCGTCATGAAAAATTAAAGATGATAAGAATAGCCATTATTATCCTGTTTACTACATGCAGCTGAGGTAGAGATATTTAGCTTTCTCCTGAGGAATGGTTTGATGTATATTTGTTTTCAATTAAATTTGCATATGCCACTTTAAAGAGAAAGATACTTTATTTATCTCTCTATTTGCTTTCACTAAGGAGGGAATAAAAGTTCCACACTTCCCCCCCTTTCCTGCATCACTGCAGGAGAGCTCTGTATTGTGCATCATAAAGAGATTGGGAAGCTGGGTAATTAATCATGGGCTTTTATGTAATAGAAAGTTTAAAATTCATTAGCTTTATATCGGAGCGAGTGTTATGAGGGAGAACATGTTGTGAATGAGAGGGAGAGCCGTATAATTAAGGAAGTGTGTAAATAATAATGAAAGTCATTAGTGCCATTCAGTTTCTAAGAATGTCATAATGTAATTGGAGCATTAAAGTGAAATTTGCGATGACAAACATTAACGATACAAAAGAGAGAAAATGTGGTTATCTTTAGTTTGACAGATAATGTCAGCTTTCTTGCAAGGCCCAGATGGTGCACAGGAAAATGTTATGAACAGTTTTGTTTTAATATTTTTATGATGTGATATTTGGGGATACAATGTCACAAACACACAAGGAGGTTTACATTTGTGAACCAATAGTGCCTCTGAGTACAGAGCCCAATGCTGAGCGACTGAAGCAATATATAGGGAAAGTCTTGTCCCTGATGCAAGACTGTTATTGCAATAAAGGTGAGTCACAGTGTAGCACGTTATTATGTGGCAGCGAAGTTTTCTGTCTGTCTCTCTCTCTGGATATGCACTTTGAATCTTTCTTTCCTTTATTAAAAAAAAAAGAAAAAGAGGGGGAGGGAGAAAAGGAAGAAAATGATTTAACAATTATGCAGGAAATTATATGATGCTAAAATTGTACCATGCTCTGCTCTTTCAATGAAGGGACTTTCTACAGTTATTGCACATTGCAAAGGCTATAATTTTAGGGCGTGAAAAAATGTAGACTCCAAACAAAGGAAAATTTAAATATGTCTAGTGGATAAGGCAAGGCGAAACAAAAAGAAGGCAGCTGGAGAAAATTTGAGGGAACAGTATTATTTTAAGGGCAGTGACTTAGAAATAACTATGCTTAAGACTCTAAGACCTGAAAGGCCGAAGATCTCAAAATGCTGGAAGCTTAAGCATCTCTCTTTGTGTTCAGTCCATGAAGTACAGTGTTGTGGGATTTCCTACTGCCCCCATCACTTGGTGCCGAATGTACCTAATTTCTACATAAACAGTCATTCATTCTTTACTGTCTCTTTTCTGCAGCCCAGTAGCCAACAAAAAAGTTGATTCCAAGTGTTGAAGATGAAACACTGCAAATTGCTAAATTAATGCTAATTAATCTCACATTTGATTGACAGTTTTAAGAAAAGGAACACTGGTCCAAATGAATGAAAGTGGAGAGGTGAGGGTGCTTACCTCAGCAGGATTTTAACCCACAGCCCTTTGAAAAACCTCCAAGACCTCCAACTGTATGACATTTTTTCACCACTGACCGAACTTGAGAGGCTTTTTAAATGACATAGCAAGAATTATTCTCTGCTTACTGTAGGGCTGCTGCCACTTTTGGGATCTTTGAGTAGGATGGTTCAAAGTCCAGTCACACTGACTATGCCAAATTGTGGTTACATATCTGCCTTTTATGGTCATTTTTACTGAGGATGAACAAAACCAGTGTGATGATACATAAGATGAGAAAAGTTGTTGCCTCCAGTAGTTTGTAAAGGGTTGTTTTTGGAAAGTGTGATTTAGCACTGGTTGGGATTTTTTGTTTGGTTTCATTTGATTTGTTTAGGTGTTTTTTCAGGTTGCTCCTGTTCTTTGGCACATCTGCACACAGTTTTGCATGTAAAGCACAACATGGCCTTAAAGGGAGCAAGTACTTAATTTCACATGGATTGTGAGGGGAGCTGATCTGACAGAAAATTGTGTTACTCTCATGACTCCATTGTGGCAGGCATCCCCATCTCCTCTTGAACAAGTTTCATGGCCAATGTTTATTTTTTGCTGCTTCTCTAATTGGATGAGTTAATAAGGGTGGTCAGTGTGAGCCTCAGTGAGGTAGGGTGGGCAGCAGGAAACCAACACATCCAGGTTACACAGATGCTGTGGCCAGGATTCTTTCTAGAGATTCTGATGTGAGAAGTTAAATGTTATTCTTAAAAATTTTAAAGGAAAACTGAAAAATGGTATCTGGTTGAAGAGTGTCAACATAGTACTATTGTATCAAGTGACTTGTGAAAAATACCTGCAAGGTAGGCCTAGGCCTCATGTAAACTGGGAGCCTTCTCTTACATTTAAAACATGCATTTCAGAGAAGACTAGACCTACTAGAAGAAAAAGTTAAGAGGGTACCATGTTCAGGGAAATTTCAAATGGAGGAGTTGGTAGTTAGTGAGTACCCAGAGTTACGTGGGCTGATTGGCACAGCAAATCTTCCTTTTTTCACCTCCAAATCATTTGCCAACTTCATTCTCTAGGTTTTCATATGGTGTCCAATCTACAGCTAGGGTGATGGTCTTCTCAAAAATATACTTGGTTTTGAGTGTTAAACCAAGCCTACAAGCATGTTTTACTGCTATTCTTAATACTGCTCTGCCAGGATTTCTATAAGGTTAAGTGGGGATTCCTCTCCAGATTGTTTTTTTTTCCTTCCCCCTCTCTGTCACTTCCTGGATCCACTTGCTTACCCATGAAATTCCCTGGTCCCTTGGCTTCCCTTCTTCCAGGACACCTTAAGGGCAGATGTATGTCTCTGATGTTTTAGCAGTGAGAGAGACACCATGTACCTGTGTTGAAAGCCTATATTACCCACATCTTATTGTGGTAGCTGAAAATTGCCACCAAAGCTTGTCTGCTGACCAGGTGTGCTGGGAGGCAACCTATGCTTTTATGCTTTGCTTTAGACAAAGGGCTGCAATAAAGACTTTTCTTGGTAAGATCTTGATGGGAAACTGCTTTGTGCCAGTGAAGTTGTTTGTGACTCTTATGGCTCCTATGCCAAGGGCTGTAACTACTCTCCGGCAGATGCTGTGTTTGTCATGTGTCTCCTTAGAGCCACTTCTATTTGTGAGCCAAGCAGTTCCTGGGCTCTTAGGTGACCCTGAGCCGTTGGATTATTAAAGTTCATAAATCCTATTGAGACAGTTTGGAATTTCCTCAACCTGATTTCTTCCCTACAGTACTCTAATATGTGCAGGTAGTGCACATTCTCTACAATGAATTACAGATCTCAAGATAACCAACTCACTGCATTCCCTGCCTGGGCCTGTCTCTCCTCCTCTTTTTCTCACCAATTTCTCTCATGCCCATTCTAACACCACAGTTCACAGCCCTCCAGCTGACTTTCTTCCTACTGTTCCTTCTCTTACTCACCACTGCGTGTTTTGTAGTTTTGTCCTATTGTGCATGCGACACATATATATTATAAAAAGTACCACTATGCTAAGTTTCTATATCAGAGATATGCTTCTGTCCAGTGCAACTGAGAGCTGCCCACTGCCTGAGTATCTCACGCTGTCACAGCTCTTTCAATGCTGTCAGCAATGTCACTAAGTCAGAAGGATACCAGGCTGAGCCCTTTCTGTGGTCTCTGGATTACTTTGGAACACCCTTTTTTGGAGCTGCTAGCCACCCATCAGCCCATGAAACAGTCCACTGCCCCTCCTACACTGTGACCTGAAAGTCAGACCTCCTGCCTGTAAACATAAATTGAGGAAAAGGCTACAACACGAGAAATCATTTGCACAAATGCTAGCTGTCAAAGCCAGAGTTCAAATTCCTGCTCATCTTCATCTGAAAGTCACAGCTAATCAGTGCTGCAGGAGCTACATTTTCCAGTCTTAAGGGGGCTCAGGCAACTTTTTTTTGTGGGGTGAGGAACTCCACACTGTAATACCCTTTTCAAGGTACACAGATATGGCACATCAAACACTTTGGGATTTCTAAAAGAAACTAAGAGGGGGTTTGAATTGTCAAATACAAAGAAATGATTCTTTGCTTTTAGTGGGGAAAAAAAAAAGCTGCCTCAGTCCCTCTAGCAACAGATTATATTTTTAAAGGGTTGCTCATTGATCTTCCTCCAAAGGAAGAATCTGAGATTTTGGTACCTGATCTCAATCCTAATGAAATCCATTGCAAAATTCTTACTGAGCTCATTGGAAAGAGCATAAAGCTTCATTTTTATTTTGTCAGATCTGAGATACCAGAACATGCTGTACACAAATTGCTTGAGTAATTTTCCTTTACTTGTGATATTGTAGCTGCAAAAATATTTCAGCTCTTCCTGGGAAGTATTTAAAACGGGAGCAATTTGGCTATATTTACATATTGTAAAGTGCCATTTTAAACATAAGCGCGGTATTTTTAAGTCCATTTGCAAATTATGCATGATTAATTTGTTTGTGACACGTAGGACATAAAAATGGAAAGAAGTTTAAAGATAAATAAAACCCCCTAAAGCTGATCTTTTTCACATAAGATTATGATAAAATATATCAACAGTTAGCTTATCATACTGTTGTGCCTCAAACTTAATCATTCCATAACTCAAAAACACAACAGACTTTGTGTTGAGGTTTTTTTCACTGAGAAATTACTAGAAACAGCAGAAATGAGCATCCAGTTGTGCAAGCTTTTATTAATGTATTTAGTAACATTACATGCCTTCTGTCCCAGGAATCTGTAATTGCAGAACTGCAAGAAGCTCTGTAGGTTTGTCTGACATCTCATACTTCCAGTCTGAGACCGGGGTTTGACACCCAGTAAGGTTTTCTTGACTTCTAAGTGAAACTGAGATATCATACCTAGAAAGTGTGCTCGCAGTGAACAGGTAATATAATCTGTTGTCATGCTTTGGAAATACCTTGAGCTGAAGCATTTGGTGTTGTCTGTAGGAATTTTGTGTACATATAGTTCACATATGCTTCACCTCTATATGGTGGTCCTATTGCACAAGGGCACTTGGCAATACCAGAATACTAAAACACATGTGCTGCTCCTTATTTAATTAAATGCTTTATTCAAGAAAGTATTTGGTGAAATAGGTCTTGTGTCTTTTCTTTTTTCCCTGATTACCCTCGAAATTTGGCCATGTAACAGACAGAAAAAGGTGTAAGAGGTCTGAATACTTGATCAAGTTCTGTTTCTGCTTAAACACACAGCTTCTGCTGACTTTCATGAAGCTTAAATGGACAGTTATCCCTGTCCATGTTTACAAATCAGGACAGGCAGCAGCAAGTCATTGCCATGGTTTGCCACCTGTTCAATATGATTGTGCAATGATTGTGATTTTTCTTTCTACAAAGAAAAGTCCTCAAGAAAGGGATGTAGGCTGCATATTCTGTCAGATTAGTATCTGACTGAGAAGGTCTGAGGTGACTTCTTAACAAAGGAAGGCAATTTCACTTATTTGCACATGCTGTGTTTGATGCTGCTCAACCTTCTGAGTTGAAAAACTACCTTACATGATACTGGAGTGATACTGGGGTTTTTTTCCCCCGATTATTTCCGTTGGTGTTGCTGTAGCTGGCATCTTTTAGCATTTGGTAACTTGCTCCAGGCACATCCGGCCACATAGGTGAGGGTGGAATGAACTGCCAGACTGCAGCTTGGATTAATTTTTATCTTCTTACAGATCTGACGTATAGTTTTGGCTCTTCCCACTCTGAAGACACTCCAGTATCTCAGCAGTGGGAGACAAGCTGTGGACACGTGGCTGTTTTACATGTTCATTGTGTCTAGTGACTGGAGCAAGGTTCTGAAACATTCACTACTCTCATCCCCTTTCCTTCTGGAGGTGAGTTGCAAGGCATTTAGTGAAGGCATGAGTGAGTACTGCTTTTATGTCCTGGTGCAGTATGCATTCTCTCCCTTCTCTGGGTACCCTGCTTGAGAGTGAAAGAATGATGGGCAGCAGCCAGGTGAGGTCCTCTCCATTTCACTGCGTGTTCAGAATAGTTTTGATTAACATCTTGGAGAATTAACTTTGGTCCATTGTTGAGATGGCTGAAACATCGAAAGGCAAAAAGCACAGAAGTCGTCCTTGCCCTGTCACCAGGTGTAGCACACTAGTGCCATTTACAGCCTCTCTGCTGCTCTTTTTGCTTTCAGATGGAACCTGTAGCACAGTGTGGGAATATGTTAAAGAATGAAATTAAAAGTAGATGGAACCACACGCGACCATCCTAGGAAGGAGCCACAACAGGAGGTGCATTAGCAGAACAGGTTTTGGTGTGCCTGGCTAAACACCTCTGATCACTTGAAGTGTGCACCAAGAGCCGGCTAATGTTGTGGTTCCTCAATCACTGCATTCTTCCAGTCTGATTCCATTCAGCAGTCCCCAGTAAAAGCAGGTGTTTACTTCTGAGGGGAAAGAGGTATTCCAGGGTGCAAGGATAATACATACTAAAGCAAACATTTCCCCGCAACTCTCCCCCGGCCATCTGTATATTTGTCCATATTTACTGGTACGCGAGTTCTACTACATTCATTAATCATGGCAAACTGTCTTCTCTAACTAGGGCTTTCTGAAAGCACATCATGAAAGGACTGCATTTTTAACTGTGTATTTTAAATAAGAATTGTCTGTCTGTGGGAGTTGGATTATTTGTATCACCGCAGACAGAAATGATCTCTGTATTTCATAGGACCTTGCTGCTTTGTACTTATTGACTGTTTATTTTTTATCCATAGGATTACTAATTGCAGCTAGTACCAGACTCTTCTGTCTCCTTTCAGGTTATTGTAGTAGAGGGTATTGTACCAGATGCATAGTTATTCACAGACATGCATTTCCAGCAGCTGAATTGCTGGATCTGCTCTAAATGATTTATGGCAATTACATTTGGCGTTGTACAGCTATAATTTTACTGCATATTAATAGCCACCTAGCAAAGAGGTAAATGCCCTTTTCTCGGCTGGGTGCAGAATGAATGCCTGGATGTATTCAATTGGGTAAAACGAGGCCCGGGTTTTAAATGCATAGCAGCGGTTTTATGTATCGGAAACGTGTGTGCTGGTGAATTGCCTGTTTCCTTCTGCCTTGATGGCGTGCAGCAAGGCTCCGAGGGAAATATCATCAAGCCAGATCCTAGATAGAGACATGCTGGGCAGGGGAGGGGGAAGGGGATCATGTGCCCCATTTTTAGTGGCTCATCTGCTACCACCCAAAATCTGCGGCAGGTTTTGTTTTTTCTTTTCACCCCTTTCAGCAGCTCTGCTGCCTAAAGGCTGTCAGGTTTCACCAGCAAAAATAATAATTAAAACCACCCTCCCTAGACCTTTCACTAAAGATGTCCTTTGGAGTCAAGGCCCATTTCCTTCCCTCTTTATTTTTCTTGGGGGGCGTGTGTCGGGGGCGACAGGGAGTGGGTGGGAGCAAATAACAAGGGATCGGAGGGGATTAACGAGCTTTCTCCTTATTAACCCCGCTCGGGTGCTTTGTCTCTGCTCCTGGCTGCGGATGGGCTGACGAGGAGGGCTTGGGGGAGGGAGGGGGGAAACAGTGTGACTGGAGGGGCCGCCGTGCGGGAAGCCACACGCATACGGGCGGACAGACAGAGAGACAGAGCCACCCCACACACAGACAGACACCGGCCCGGCCGGGCATCTCCGGGCCCTGCGCGGGGCTGGGTGGGGTGAGGGCGAGCAGCGCAATGGCGCCGGGGCCAGCGGGTCCTGTGCGGCAGCCGGGGGAGCGGCAGCCGGAGCGGCGGCGCTGAGCGCAGCGAGCGCGGAGCCGGCGAGCGGCGGAGCCGGAGGAAGAGACCATGTCTTTCAGGAAGACAGTCACTGTACTGTAACAGCAGCGTATCCGCAGCAAAATAAACAAACCGGCCAACCAAAAATACCAAACAAACAAAAATAGCCCGAGCCGCCAAGACGCTGGGGGCAGATCCCGTTTGCAGGCAAGGTAAAAAAAAAAAAGAAAAAAAAAAAAAAAAAAAAAAAAAAGA